>JAKSZP010016028.1:0-120250 GCA_022478985.1 Massospora cicadina | reverse complement strand
CCTTGAGAAAATATAGAACTCTAAATGGATTCTGCTAAAGTATACTAAGATAATGCTCTGGTAAAAGTGGTGGGTAAAGTGGTCCTTTTTAATAGTAAATTCTTTAAAGAATTTATAGTGGGAATTAAGCGCCCAACTATTGGTTGGCACCTCCTCGATGAAACAGCAGCTGTTGCCATTGAATTACATATCCTCGTCTCAGCAGCAGTGATCTTTCGCATCCTGGCTAGGATTCCGTCATTAGACATCCTCAAGACCTAAAATGGAAAGAGTCAGAAAACTTGTCCCTAACGTTTTCATCTCAATACCAACAAAATAACCATATTTAGCAAGCGACCTGTTTAGGTAATGGGACTTGTTACCCATTAAGCAGGTCGCAAACCAACTGATCAATTATCTAGTTGCATGTGGCATCACTTGACTCACAACTTGGTCCTTAAATTCCCAATTGGTCAGTGATGAAACCTGACTGTTCCCAATCAGTACACCTGATAGTTGATCAACTATCAGATGCCCCTATTTCGTCAGAAACTATGCCCTTTGAGATCTTAAACATTCATCTGGATTGATCCCTGACAGATCTGACCCAGGCGAATAACCTAAAGTCCCCAAGCATTGTTACCCCAAAATCTGAGTCAACTAATATCCAATTCACTTGTCATTAGGGAATTATCCCCTGGTGATCCCTGGTAATCTAGTCAGATGGGAATGTGGGCAAAAATCCCAACAACTTTACTCCCCCTGTGCACATTGTCATTGGTCCCATCACATTAATGGACACCATATGCCAAGCAAATCCAGGGTGGATCAGTCATTATCCATTCATATTTTTATGCAGCTTGTGCAACAGGCACTCCACACAGCAAGCCAGATAGTCCGTGACATCATATCTTATAGACTCCCAGTAGTAAAACTGGCAAATATGGTGGTCATTTTTCTTAGGCCTCCATGCCTGACAACCTTATGAGCAGCTTGAAAAATGGCCGCTTGTTCTGATGGCATTGGGAATAGTAATCACTTCTAATTGATCACCTTGAAAACCTGTCCATCTATGTCTCAGTGTTTTCCATCACTTTTTAAAGTGCACGTTGGATTTCTAGGGGCTCGTTCCCAATTTCTCCATCAACCATTATATGGAATAGCTCATCTGCCTGCTGTTATACCACCTGGATTATTGGTACCTTCAATAAGCTATCCGCATTCTGATGAGAAGCCCCAGACCAGTGGACTATCTCATAATCATATGCCTGTAGCATTTGTGCACATCAGGCCAGTTGTCCTTCTGGTTATCATAAATTATGCAACCAACGCAACACAGAGTGGTCCATCACCACTTTGAAGTGCGTTCCATGGATACACAACCAAAACTGTCTACAGGTGTAAATGACTGCAAGGCATTCACACTCAGTCAAAGTGTAATTCCTCTCAGCGGCTAAGAGTTTCCAGCTCACATACGCCACCAGATGTTTGTCCCCAAGTTCATCTACTTGGCTCAGTATAGTGCCAATTGCCATTAACAAAGCATCAGTTTGTATTATAAATTCTCAATTGAAATTCAGATATTTCAAAATCGGAGAATACATTAAATAATGGCGTAATTCATCAAAGGAACTCTGGGCCTCTTCACTCCAAACGAATCATTTTTTGGATCCTTCAGTAAATGGAAGAGGGGTTCAGTAATTCTTGCAAGATCCTTAATAAATCTTCTATAGTATCTGACCATTCCAAGGAACACTTGTATATCTTGGACACTCTTTGGAACATCCATTTTTCTATGGCTTTGATCTTCTGGGCTTGTGGCTGCAGTCCACTAGAGTTGTTTAAAAATCTTAGATACTCTAACTCTTTCTTGAAGAAGTGGCACTTCCTTGGCTTAATCTTCAGGTTGGCCAGGGATAGTCACTTTATACTTCCTCCAAGTTGTGCAAATGGTCAATAAACGTCCTACTAAAACATAATTATATTGTCCAAGTACACCAGGACGCATGACAACTTAAAGTCATTTAGTATTGCATCCATGGCCCTCTGGAATGTTGCAGGCACATTGTACAGACCCTGAGGCAACCTCATCAGTTGATAAAGCCCCTTCGCAGTGATAATCACACATTTCTCTTGGTCTTCTATTGGAGATTAAATTTTCTAATATCACAATATTAGCTCTCTGCTCAGCAATCACTTTCCAAGCAAATTAATTTTGGAAAATAAAAGCAAACACTTAATCGCACACCAAAGTCTTGCTCTAATGTTGTCAGATCCCCCGCCGACTGTTCCAGCATGGGGCAGCGGCAAAACTCCCCCCTCCATTTTCCATCCAACAGGAAAACGCGCTCAGACTGGCTCGCCCAGTCATTCCAAACCCTTGGGATGATTCATTCCTCCCAAGGATCTTGATGCCCATCTCACTTAAAACCAAGTGGTGCCCTGCTGCCCCCTGGTGCTCCCCTGGAGCAACATGTGTTTTGGCCTTAGGGTCAAATATGGGAAATTCTTCCCCTACAACGACCAAGCCATTATCAAAATGGCTCAGGTGGTGATGACACCAGACTGTTTCATAGACTTCCTCCCCTATAAGGGAATTTGATCTTGGCTTCCCCTGTGAAGCTGATGCAGCCACTTCAGCAACAGTGCCATTAATTTTTATTAATATTACCCTCCCAACAACTCAGACCCAGCTCCCAACGGACACCACCTTGGTGGTCCAGTTCGCTGGTTTGCCCACCCACCTCCCCCCTGAAGTGCTCCACCAGGAGCTGATGGAAGGTTTGGCAGCCTATGGCGCCAACCCCATCTTGCAATATGTGGTCCCAAATGGGGCCACACGCCTCACTGGGTCTCAGGCATATGCCATGATCAGCCCTGAATTTATGAAAATTTCTTTAGCAATTCCCCCTCAAGCCACCATCCCATCTGCCCCCAACCATCTGTTCTGGGCCCGCGTTGAGGGCGGATGGATGGTTTGTCCATCCTGTTTTGAGTTAGACCACTTGAAACATAAATGCCCATACTCAAAAACTTCTGCTGATGCCAAAAGTTTGCCTGACACCCACCAATCCACCGCCCTCCTCGCGCCAACTCCAACATGGGGTACAATCCTACCTTCCCCTCCTCCAATGCCTGATGCTGCAGCTGCACCTGCAGCCACCAATCAGCACCCACCTTGCCCCAATGCCACAAATAATTCATCCAACCAAACATCATATTGGATCCCAGTTTGATCCCATGCATCTGCAAATGAATCAAACAAACCTCAACCATATGCTGATTCCCCAATCCAATTCAACCAAAATCCATGGGAATTATTGGATGAAATCGACAAATTAGGTAATGTCATTGTAGAACTGACGCTGCAACTTGAGCGGCTCTGTAACGCAGAAAGGGATGCAAAATTCCCACCTCATAAATATGTCCTGCAACCTAACGCCGCACCATTCTACAGCGACCACCAGCTTGCAGTAGAAGCAGCTGCCACACCAGATTGCTGTCTGCTTCGCAAAGCTGCCACCAAATCTGTGGCTGCACTCGCAGGAGGAATTCCATCTCCTGTTATCCCCATAAATCTTACTCCACAAAGTAAGATCAACATGAAAACTTTACACAAAAACGTCACTGAAGCCATCCAGAATGTGGTAACAGTAGCACGGAATCTGAAAGCAAAAATAACCTGAATCAACATTGCCACATTCATTAAATTCCCAGACGCCCGCCTCAAAGCTGAAGACGCTTTGGGCAAATACATCATTGGTATAATGATGGCTGGCAACTATTTGGAAGTTCCAGTCATCAAGGATATTGAACCCCAAGCCGCCAATGCCCCCACACCCTTACTATCTTCCTTAACACGCACCCTACTCTGGAATGAGATGGATGCGGCTGAAGATGAGCCCCCAATCCCCCTCCCCCATCCACCATGGAGGGATAGCAGTATTCGCTGACCACCTGGTTGGATATTTTGTTAGTTACGATTCATTTGATCCATCCATTTTGGGTGTTTCATCTGAATTGTTAGTTTTATTTTATTATGATTTTAGTTTTAGTTTGGTAATGTCCATCCCCTGGTCAGCTTACATCGGTTAAATAAAAAAATAACAATATCAGATCCATTGTGGAGAAATACTTCACTTCTTCCAACTAATCTAGCACTTCATTGATTCTTGGTAGTGGGTACAAATCCTTCTTTTTAATCTTGTTCAGCTTCTGATAATTGATCACCGCCCAATTAGAGCCATCCTTCTTCATGATAAGAATCAGACTCACCTAGGGGCTCAACAATGGAACTAGAAGCCCATGCTTCACTAGTTTGCTGATTTCTTCCTCTACTACCGCTTTGGCCATCTTCAACCGTTATATCAGTCTAAACCCAATCTGCAAATATTAACTGGTATTGACCTTGTAGATCACATCTCTTGTGCATCCCAAATTGTGGTTATCCTGGGCAAGATATTTTCCAATACTTGTCAAATAATTTGAGCACCTTCTCCTGCTGTCTGTCCTTCAGATCAGCGAGTTATTCTTGATCAACCAATAGATTGATACTCTTGGCTACCCATTATGGTAATCTCATCTCATTGTAGGTCCAAAAATCATGGACCAATAAGATTGATATTTAATATTTTATTTTTTATCTTTTTTTCTTGTATTTTTCTTTTGCAATGGAACTTTTAACCTACAATTAGGCTCAGTGGTCCTTCTTTTCCCCATCATTCAAACTGGTTCTTATTTATACTCAGACCTACAGTTCTCATGGTTCAAAATCTTATTCTATTAAGATTTAACCATCTATTTGGTTCAGTGTTCTACTTTTAGAAATTGACTAAAATCTTAGGACATGACCATATTAATGGTTTAGTGGTCCTCTGGGAACATTGCTATTATCTTCTTTAGGTCCAATGCTCCCAACTTTTTTGTATTGGCCTACTTCACTATATGACCAGTAGCTCTGTTTCTTCATGTATAGGCAACGCTTGCCAACTTTGGCAATACTCTTAAATTTTTCCTTTATTAGGCCTTCAATCCCGACTTGTCATTTGTTTAACAGGTCCTAATTTCATTTCATATTCCAGCAACTGATACTTGAGGCTTCATACCTCCCAAAATTGTGAATTCCTCATTAGTTAACAGTTCCATTTGATTGTTCTGATTATTTTTCTCTTAAAACGATTTTTGGCATTCTTTGCCATCCAAAAAGTTGAAGTAAATCCACTGGTGGATCTGGAAACGATCCCTTAATCACACAGATTGATCTAATATTTTTAGCTTCATCCAATTTTGTCTTGAATTGATGATCTTTGTCTCGAGCATTTTCTGCCCCATTAATTAAATATTAATAGGTCAAGCGATTACCTCCACTCCCTTGGATCATTCATTTTCTGTTTTGACCTTGTATTCTTGTTTCAGTAAGGTAATCCAATACTGAATTGATTGATTTTCCATACCAAATCATCTAATGTCTCATCTAGTGACTCATCTAACACCTTGATCCTCATGACTATTTTAAGTGGACCCAATTTAAACCCAAGTTGGCCCTGCTGATCACCTTCATATTAGATAAATGTTGGGTAAAACAGGTTTTTTGCAGCACTAGACAGTTCCATATCTAGGCTGCAAGTCCTTTTCCTGAATCTTGAGTATCTCTACAAATTTGTTTCACTAGTAGCTCCATATATGACCTGGGTGAATGCAATTGTAAGTGATCCACTTCACGTCCAGTCTTCAATGATGTTACTTTCCCTAGTAACTTATTGCTGAAATTGGAAACATCTTCATATGACATTATGTCCTAGTATCTTCTACTCCAACTACACCTGTAGTGAGCACCAATTTGTTAAAATTTATAGGGGTTTCTTGATTATTCTCGGCCAATAACCCTTAATTAATGACTGCACAGGTTTGGTATTGTGCAATTCTCCGCGTTGTCTGATAGTCATATGTATTTATTTATTAATAGTATGGATACTATTATACATAGTTGAATAAAGTACTAGCATTGGGGTACAACGCTTTACCAGTATTTCCCTCAAAACTTAGGATGTCTTTGATAAGGATTTATTCCTTATACCGCCTAACTCAATCCACAATCAGATTATCGTTTACAGTTTCTCTGGTGACACACAGTCAGAAGCAATCCCTGATTCAGTTCAGCTTCTCTTCTTTTGATCCACGCTTGGATCCTTACCCTTTATCCTAAAGAGTCTCCCAATTAAACACACAGCAATAATTTTCTTGAAAAGAATAGAACTTGAAATGGATTCTGGTAAAGGATATCTTCTGGTAAAATGTTATCTTGTATTATACTAATTACTGGTAAAAGTTAAATTTTTTTAGTTAATTCTTGTCAAGAGAGTGTCTGTAACTCTCTTGTTCCCAGCGAAGTGGTGTGGGATGCAAACCCACACTGCTAGGGAACTAGCCATTAGGAAAATGGGAAACAAGGCACCCCAAACTGTGCCTGTACAAAAGGGACCCAAGGCAAGGGTGTAGAGGGAGAAATACAGCACCAGGTAAGCTAGAAACAACACAGCTTGAGGGACCCCAGAGGGGAGTCCATAATCATTTGTAACTCGGTGCCAGGAGGTTTGGGCGCCTTGATCTGGAGGAGACTGAGCAGCCCAAGGGAGCACCCAAAACTTTAGTAAATTGGGAAAGTATGTAGTGGCCAACATAGTTGGAGACCTCCCTCAAAGAGGTCCACACCCAAGTTCACCCAAGGAACCATAAAAATGTAGAATAAAACGGGTAAATTTATTTGTGGAAGCTGACCAACAAGGAATGTTGGTCACAAAAACATATTTAAAGCAGGTTGGGGTAATTAAGGGTCTGCAGAAGTGTGCCCAAGCCTTGATGATCTAATAGACAAGTGCTCCCATCCGTTTTGGTAAAATACACCAAAAGTGCCTTCACTCAAGTGATTGAATGAAGCTGTATTCTACCTGAGCACCTGATTTCATAACTCAAATGTGATTCAAACCCTTGTTCTCCAATTAACCAAATCAAACCATCTTTGTTTGTTACGTAGATCGTTTGTTTCAGTGCCTGGGCTAAGATAAGGGGCTGGACGTTTTGCACCCCTATTAGTACCAACCTGGGCATGTTTTGCTTGTAACCAACGTTGGTCTAAGGTGTGTGCTTCAGGTCAGGAAGAGCCTGAAGTTTCACTTTATGGGCCTCCTGTCACCCAGCCTTATCTTTGGCATTGGTTCCCACTAAAAAAGTCATCCAACCATGATAATTCTTAGGGAATTTATAGTAGGAATTCAGCAGCCAACCCTCAGTTGGCACCTCATCAATGAAACGGCAGCCATTGACATTGAGTTACCCTTTGTTGTCTCATCAGTGATGGTATTCCCCATCCTGTCTAGTATTCCATTGTTGGACATCCTCAAGACCTAAAATGGAAAGAGTCATAAAATGTGTCCTAACATTTTCCTCTCAATTGTAGTGAAACATCATATATGGCAAGCGACCTGCTTAGGTAATGGAACTTGTTTCCCATTAAGACAGGTTGCAAACCAACTGATCGATTTGCTAGTTGCAGGTGGCATCACTTTCGCCTCACAACTTGATCCTTAAATTCCCAATTGGTTGGTGATGAAACCTAACCAATCCCAATTGGTACACCTGAAGGTTAATTATTGATCAACTATCAGATGCCCCTATTTTGTCAGCAACTCTGCCCAATGAGATCTAAGCATTCACCCAGAACTATCCTGACAGATCCAACCCTAGAGATTTACCTAAAATTCCCCAAACATTATTACCCTTAAATCACAGTCAACTGATATCCAATTCTCTTCGCTGGGAATTATCTCACTAAGGACCCCTAATCTAGTCAGCTTGGAATAGGGGGAAAAATTCCAACGCCTTCAAACTATAACCTTGCATGAATGCTATACAATTTTATAGTCAAATAAGCAGGCATTTCCATATCTAAGCTAGGAAGCTAGATTTTTGTAACTGGATAAAGTACCCTAAGTCCATTTGGAATGGTAGGTAAGGCGGTGTTAAATTTTAGCCAGATGGATTCTGACCAATCCTGGTATAATGGCTTATCACCTAAACTTGTGGTGTTTTGATAATTGCTTGGTAAGTTTCTCCCCAAATTGGGTTGAGCCAAATTAGCATTCTGCTGAGATGGGAAGATAGTTAGGTAGGGGCCAATTGATGGCCCCACATTAGTATATGGATTACCAGCAACTAGTAGCTGAAGATGATCCAACTAGTTTAATTATTGTATGCCAGCGGAAGTCAAAGATTTTGAGTTTAAAGTGGCTGAGGATATTTCTGGCACCTAATAATATAAATTGAATAGCACCTAAGAAAGGCATTTCCTCAAAGGATTGGCTACAAAGAGTCAATTTGTGGTGTTGGTGAAAAGCTAAGAAATCCTATGAACTGGCCAAATATGTTTCCAGCACATTATTATTAAGTTGAACCCAATTCATATTTATTTATATAATTATTTATATGGTTCACCAGTAACTGAAGGCTGAGGATGAGCTGAGACTATTATTTGGATATTGGGAAGGATGGGGTGAGAGGGTCAATGCCAGAGAAGAGAGAAGTGCAGTGGAAAGGAAGAGAGAGTGGCTGGCTGGAAGATCCAATGATGAGCCAATAGGGCAACAATGGGTGCAGTAGCCTGATGTACATATAAATACCTGGTGCTTCCTTTTCAATAAAGATCTCCCTTTGCCTATTCTCCCTATTAATTTAAGTTTATATCTATCCTTGTTGGTTGGGGTTTTGGCTGGGGAACCCCCAAATGGTGCAGGTGACTCACCTAGGGGTCAGCCGTCGCTGCTGGCCCTGACACCCAAGGCAAAATGGCAAGGGTCAGCCAGTCTCCATACTGGTTGACCTGGCAACCAGCAGGGCCCACTGTTGCCAGAAAAGTTTATTTTCTGATACTAGGTTTGCCAGTTCCAAGCAAACTTTAAAAAGCCAGGCTTAGATTCTAGCTTAGGATGATGAACTTTAAGCCATCTTAGCCAAAGATGGTAGACTTTTGAAGCACAAATTTACCATCAAATCTAAATACCTATTCCCCCTTTATTAGAAAAATATATAACCTCTTTATTGTAGCACCAGCCAAAACTCTTAAAGCTGGATAGTGCGATCAGATAATAATCTACCCAATAGATGTTTCTCATTAAAATAGGGTCTCCCTGTTATTAATGGCATTGCACTCACCCACTAACAACCCACCACCAAGACAGGTCATCTGAGGACTATAGTACATAAAATGATGCAGCCTGTCTATTGTGTGGCCTTTAAAATTTGAAGCAGCTTGCACCTAACAAGTTATCTCCAGTTGTTACAGGTTTGAGTTGATCCTTTAGACAAGTCATTAGAGTTTAGTAGACCATACCTAAATCTACTATGATATAATTCAAAAAGGCTTAAAAACACTACATTATTCTCAGATAATTCAATACATAGAATGTGTATGCCTCATCTTATAAACTTTATAAATCAAAGCCATTTGAATTAAGAATTTAGGACCTAATATTATTGGCATGAGAGAGAATAGGCTTAGATAAAACTTGTACCTGTAGGGTATACCACCACCATTCAATAAATCCGATGGTCCAGCTATTTACCCATGTATAGCTCTTCTAAT
This sequence comes from Massospora cicadina, assembly GCA_022478985.1. NCBI lineage: Eukaryota > Fungi > Entomophthoromycota > Entomophthoromycetes > Entomophthorales > Entomophthoraceae > Massospora > Massospora cicadina. Next base: position 110,634 of record JAKSZP010016028.1, on the reverse strand, counting down.
AGACCAAAGCTTTGACTTGAACTTTAAAGTTTGGTTTCAGTTTTTGGGCAATATAGATATAGAGGTTATCATCTGTTAATTGAACCGATGTCGCTACCTTATTTTAGTATAAACGGTTATATGTGGCTGCCAAAGCTGACAAAACCACCTTAGCTTCATAGATTAAGGGATTCGGTGGCTTTTTGCACCATAAGTGGCTTGCAACTGTAATTCAAGCACGCGATCCAGCTTGTAATCAAACTTAACCTTCGGCTCTTTTTCAGTACTACTATTATACATCAAATTGCTATTGACAACGCATGCAAATAAGTTTAAAATCAATGGATTTCTTAAGCACGCGGGGTGATACTTGTTTAAAACAGACCAACTCGTAAAGTCATCATATACAAGGGGTTTCTGGGCCAATTTTTATTTTTATTTTCGCAATCATTACAAGCCAATTCATAATTATTTCATTGATTTTTGCACTCGTTGAAAACCAATTTATAATCATTTTATTAACCTTTAATAAATATAATTTAAAATCAAAACCATTTGTGACCAGAAAAAATAACAAAGAAAAATATACGAAAAACATACGGAATGCCTTGAAATGAATGTGAAAATTAATGAAAAAATATACGGTTTGGCTTGTAATGAATGCGAATTGGCCTGTAAAACCCTGTAACTGAATAATTCAGCATTGAAAAAGTCAGGTATCTACACGTAATTTACCTAAAGGCTGTACCTTTATTTCACCACTTCAACTGGGCCCTGAGACACAAAGCCAAAAATACTACAATTCGTTGCCTATAGTCACCCAAAATCCCGGAGGTTATTCTTACGGCCAAATATCTCGAGGTATTTCCCTGTAATTGAAGTGAGAGGCGTTTAACCAAAGCTAAGCTTACCCTCCGGGACCAGCTCTTCAATCAACTCATAAAGCTGGATGGGCTTTTGGGATTGCCCCCTCCTCTCAGCATAGATAACGTCCGAGGAGATGGACCTCCTACATTGAGGCGGATCGGTTCTACGCCAAGCCTAAGCCGGTTGGTTTGAACCTTACCTTTTCCCAACCAGGCAAGTTTCCTTGGCGTGCTGCAAATAGTACCCGTGGCCCTTGGCCATTCTCCTATTAACGGTCTGCTTCCACCCAGGTGATCTCTTCAACAAATCTACATGCTCAGTGACTTGCACAAGGATAGATTACGTAGCCCCAGCGCTCCATGAGCTCAAAGGCTTTGTGGTATTTGATGTTGATCACCCAGATAAAGATAAACCCGTCCGTCTGCAAGCTTTGGATCGGGAGGTCCTCTATGCAGGAGTCGGGTAGCTGCTGGTAACCAATCGCTACCTACGCCTTGGGTGAGCCAACCAAAAAAAAAAAAAAAAAAGAATTTTTAAAAGGATGTTTACACCGCGGGTGGGCACATGGGTGGCCAGTTGCCAAGGCGGATCCATAAGGATGACGTCAAACTGGCAAGCTTTTCCTAAAGCCTAGTATTACTCAGGTTAGGGGACAAAAATAGGTCTCTCTCCAATCCACTTACTAACACAAAAGCATATCGATCGTAAATAAAAGCCTTTTAACGTACCTGGGCTCAGGTAAAAATATGAAAGCTTAAGTAACCAGAAAATGTACTGGGGCTAGATAGTTTTTACGTAGTCCACTAAGATTTTAACCCGATCAACAGGGTCAATAATACTAACAGCTAAAAAAGATACTGGGCCATAAAAAGGGTTACTGGGAACCGGTAATCCAAGCGCACAAAAAAAGAAAATGGTGGGCTCAACTACCAAAGCGGACTGAAATTACCTTGAAATCGAAATCCAAAACGTTGGCTTTAATCGATGTACCCATTCCGGCGCCTCGTACTGTTTCCAATCAATATCGTCTATAAAAATAAGCCGCTGGGTAACCAAAGTAGGGGAATCAAAATACCCAGCCCAAAGGGTAAAAAAGTGGGAGAGGGTCAACCAACTATAAACCTTTAAAATAGGCTCCAGATAACCGAGAGATTATAATAAATCAAAGATGAAAGTACCGTGGGTAAGTTGAAACCCTTTTCCCTCGGTTGGGGTTGAAGTTCCACCGTTCGCAGCTGATGCGCCAGGATTATTTAGGGCCGGGCGAGCGCGTCGAAGTTCCGCCTCGAGCTTAGCGATCCTATCAAGGAGCCGTCTCTCTTCATCCAACAACCCAGATAACTCGGAGTGCGAACGGTGTAAGGTGCATACCTTCTTATGCTGTGGGGAGTTGGAAGTATCGGAACTCGTATAATCAGGGTGCATGCAAACTAATCGTTAAGCTGGGGGGACTTGATAAGATCCGTGGGGCTTAAACCAATAGGGGGCGGATTGGAGGGCGAAATTTTTACCTGGGCGATCGATCCTTAGACTCGGGGGTTAAACCAAGATGGTAAATTTATATCAGCGGTTTGTTCTTTGAAACCAAGCTGCGAATCCATTTTATGATGTGGAGGGAAGGATAAAATTCTAGAATCCCAAAGGGTTTTAAAATCAACGGATGGCGTTTAAAACCAAATCCGAGATATGTACCTGGATTTTTACTTGCTTTTATTTAACTTACAATCTTGTTACTTGCTAATCTAACTCACCAACTTGTTTGAGTTGGAATCTTGCATCCTTCATTTAACACACTTCCTGATATACCCCATTGATAAAATTTAGCATATTTACTAAGGTCAGATGACAATACAATACTCCACCATCATTTAGAATTTTCATAGTAAAATAAAAAAATAAAGGTAAGAAGTAAAAATTTTATCTATTTTTAATAGTAATCGGTATATTGTTACAGCTTAGCAGTTTGATATTCGGTTGATTTGGATAGTTTAAATGGTTCCGTTAAGCGGTTGAGGTCATTCAGGTAATTAATAAGTTGATCGTTTCATTTGAAGGTGTAGGCTGGTGAAAGTTCTAAAACCCCCGGCTAAAAGGCCCGGAATAGCCCTTTGTTCTCTAGATTATTTACTCATGACAAAGCTACTAAAAACTCCTCTTGTTAATGCAAAAGATATAAAATGTATAAGAAGCACATGTAAATAGACCAAATTTAACCTCTCACCATCTCTAATATAGGCTCACACCTATTCTGATATATCCGAGGGGAGGTTAAATATGGTGGGAAGTTGGACTTAGCCTGTGTTTTCACAGAAAACTGTTAAATTTCTGATAAAATTAAAGTAATACAATGTTCTGGATGTCTGACAAGGTGAGGATGGTATAGATTGTCTTCAAAGAAAACTGCTTTGATTGATACCCAAGATATCTTTAAGCTGTCCTTCAGCTATACTATTAAGTTTGATAACCTTTTAAGATACCTTTGATGACTCACACTTTAACCTTGTACTAGCAATATTAGATTATCTGATAGTATTTTTTATAAGATAGACCAGGCAACTACAAAGGTGACTGGCGAGTGCACAGGGTAAAGTATACCACCAACAATTAGTTTACTTTAATGTTGGGCAAGGGGCTAGAAGAATCCGCCCACCCAGTGAGCCATGCCCCTTAAGTGAAGGTCCCCTGGTGTGCCATGTTGTTGCAATTGGTTTCACCATCCATCTGTTTATATGATATTCACTTAATTTTGCATCTTAACTGATATTTGGAAGAGAGTTCACTGGGTTATTATAACTTGCCTTTCCTTGCAGGCCCCAGTTTATAGGGTGTTACCAAAGGTGTATCAGATTACTTTTGGTGATTTCCCTTTGGCACCTTAGACTATAACTAATTGTGATGGCAAGTAAATCCTTGATCCCCACCTGTACAACTTTTGCTGCCTTATCTAGTGATCACCTCAGCTTGTGGCCTCAGGTTCATATCTGCTATTAATTTTTTATTTTATATATGCTATATTGCCCTGCACTGGTGTGAAATAATTATATACCACTCTTGAGTGCTACTGTAAGTCTTGAGGAGTATCCTTTGGCTCTTGATTATACTATCTTTCTATTCCCAAATAAAACACTGAAGAGGATAGTGGTACCCCTCATCACCCAGGGCAATCTCACCCATATAGTTGATGAGTGATGGGTGACAGCCCATCTGCTTTGGATCCCACCCCCAATTCCCTCACTCACCTCAGCAGAACTGTTGCGGGGAATTAGTGAAATCTGTGCTGAGATTATCAAACTGAAATCAGTCAGATTTAATTTGGGTGGCAATTGGGCTGATGGCCAAATTTTGAATGGTTGTAAAAGTATGCAGAATGAGATATCAGCTGGATCACCTGAAAGTCCCAACTTGACTCCTAAATCAGTAGAACAAAAATCAGGTGCCATTAATGAGAGTTCAAAGTCCTCTGATAGTAATTTGGGTGTTGCACCCACTGGGCTACTCTCAACTGAATAAATAGTTAAATGACTGAGCGTGGGCAGGTTGGCTGTTCTGAACCCATTTCCAACCAAATGGTCCCATCCATACATGGGATGACCTTGGGGGATTCCTATCACTCATTGGGCTAAACACCATCATGCCAACCATCAGAAACATAATCAACCCCTGGTTCAGATACTTGAGGGTGAACCAACAGAGTCTCAGCCTGCACTCAAATTTTATGATGTCATTTCCTAAAGAATAAACCCCCCACTACCATCCAATTCACCAGTTAGGCTGAATTTGGGGATCCTGCCCATATCATTGTCACTAACCAATTGACCATTATTTAATCAGTTGCATGGCACTGAGAAAATTGTTGGTCAATTTTTCTTACTTTATTTTCCAAATAAAAATTTTATTAAAACCCCAAATTTTTATCTCCTTCCTTTCAACCACATTCCATATGGCATTTACCTGGTGGTCCGCCGCTCCACGCTCTGGGTGGACCTTACCAATTCTCTTGGTTAACATGATTCCCTCTATCACCAATTGGGCTCAACAAGTCCAAATTTTTTGGCTCTACAACCTGGTTCTCATGACCTTCCAGGAGCAATATACAGGGATTATATGGCCCTATGTTTGACAACTACAAGAGAAAATTCATTTCTCTTCCACCCCCAACAAAATAGCTTTAACAACCAAGAATCTCACAGAAAATATCCCAGTAGTTCCCACCCCTGTTACCAGCACCCCTGGGTCCGAAGTCTATTCAGTGTGGTTTGCCGTTGGGATACTCCTAACCCTGACATTCTGCCACCATTTTGTGTTATCCTATTTCCCAGCTCCATATCAAGTTGTATGGTCGGCAATGCCTCTGGCATTCTGGCTTGCTTTCTGGATGTTTATGCATCCTGACTAGCAGGCTGGTCTTAACTTCTTCTGCCATTTTCATGATATAATTGACCAACCATTACTTCCAGCTATTTCCACCTTGGTTTTCAAATTGGCCGCTGCAGTGGTTACCCTCTACCAGATGAATGTGCAATCAGTTTTGTGCTGTTTGTTGTTTGTTTGGTCACTTTCTGACTTCAGGAGAAGCATCCACTTAATTTTGGGAAACTTGCTTCAAGCCACCCAAGAAGTGCAGACTGCATCTTCTCGCATTTTCTCTGACCAAGAAAAAGGACCAAGTATCCCCTCCCAAGAGATCACCAATCAGGTTCTCAATGCTCTTGCCAAAGTACAAATGAGGATGTCAATTGCACTCAATAATGCTTTTGTGATATCTCATCCCAACAAAGTCTTGCGTTGTTGGACGCTGTAGATGGAGATGCCCGTTGTTGGTTGAGAAGTCTTTTACGTTCTTCCTCACAAAAAGAAGATCCCATTCCCCTGCTGGCTGCTGTAACAGCTGTCCTAAAACCCCATATGTCCCAATCAAATCACTTACTCAGACTACTCCTAAACATGGCCAAAGCCCCTAGTTTAGCTTCCCTGATTTCCACCTTTTTTGAGCTGGCTTCCGCATCAGACCTATCTACTGACATGCTTCAGGCAGTTTTTAGAGCGAGTTTGAATTCAGGTTCTGCTCACCACGTGGCCTGGTCCACCATTCAGAAATCAGTGGATTAGATATGTGCCACTGCAACTACTATCAAAGCATTACCTCGCCACATTTCCTCACATCAGAAGGGAAACTTTATGATAGATTTCCTAACAAAGATGTAGATGATGCATCTGATGCTAGAGTAGCTATTGAAGTGGATCCTAACCTATCCATAACCCCCAAGTTTGAATTGCCACTTCTGGAGTCAACTATGAATGACTCTGTTCATGCCCAGGTGGAAGAAACGATTTTTCCCATACTTGTACTCCCAATTTTCGCCCCAGCTAAAAACCCTGGCCCTGAGTTCAACATATCTGCTATCTCCTCAGTCATTCTCATGTTGGTCAAATCTCCAAATAAACAGAATTCCACTTACTTCCTTGTCCCTATGAGAAACAGTGTCAGTCCTCATCATGTATCCTTTGAAGCTCTGGTGGATACCGGAGCGGCGGGGAACTTCATGAGCGTCAAGTTGGCACAACAGTTAAAAGTTGGAAATAGATGTGGGTGCCTCAGTAATGGTGGCCTCATCTGATTACCAGTCTTTGTATGTCATTCATCGTCCGTTAAACTTCTCAATCCACCAATATAACTTCTGCAATCAGTTTTTGGCCATGCTGAACCTGGTATTCCCAGTGATCTTGGGTGTGGGATGGTGGCGTTGACAACATGTGAAGACTCACTTAGAGTCAAATACATTGTCATTTACCAATGATGATTCAGAGGGAGAGTTCCCTTTGATCAACACCCTCAAAAAATAAGGAACCAGCTCTATCACTACCTTGGTTACCTCCTCGGGCATGCTGGCCAATTTCCCTGAAAGCTTAATGCAATACCGAGAAATCTTTGACATGGAAAAAGTGGACCATCAGCCAAAACATTCCAGGTATGACTGTGGATTTTGAACAACTGTGAAATTGGTGAACATCAACTGCCCATTGTATCCTCATACAGTGGAGGAAGAGGCCGCTCTCAATACCTGGTTGGATGTTATGTTAAAAAAGGCTGGTTGTTCAAAGAAACCTATCCTGTTGCCTCCACTATTGTATTTGCAAGAAAATCAGATGGATCACTCCATCCTTGCATAGATTACGGTCACCTGAACAAAATATCAGTTACAGATCCCTACCCATTTCCCTTAGAACAGACAATTAGTCAGGCAATTGCTAAATCCTGTATTTTTTTGAAATTGGATCTGGTGAACGCTTTCAATCAAATTTGAGTAATGGAAGGACAAGAATGGCTGACCACAATCTGAATGAGGCAAGACATTTTTCAATTTCACATAATGCCCTTCAGCCTGAAAAATGCTCCCGCTACATTTCAACAAATGATTGACAATGAGTTAGGGGATCTCCGGTTCTCCTGCACCATTGCTTATATTGATGATATCCTAGTCCATTCCCCAACTCCTGAACAACATGCTATCAACTTAGAAGCAGTGGTGGCTGCTTTGCATAAAGCAGGCCTGTTCCTCAAAGCTTCCAAGTGCGATTTTTACAAGGAAGAGGTTACATTCCTCGAAACCTGGTACTTAAAGAAAGTGTCGCCATCCCCCCCAACAAATTAGATGCGATCTGAGAATGGCCAACCCCAACTACACAGAAGCAGCTTCGAAGTTTCTTGGGTACTATCATTTTCTTAAAGAAATTTTCCCCTGAACTTTCCCAGTTGGCCACCCCACACCATTCCCCCACAGGGAAAAATGTACCATTTTGTTGGACCCCCAAATGCCAGCTGGCATTTGAATTGATTAAGGAAGTATTTGTGTCTCCTCCCATTTTGAAACACACTGATCCTACTAAACTGTATATTGTCACATGCAATGCTTCATCAGTAGCTGTGGGTGCGGTGCTGCTTCAGGACCACGATGGTCTCAAACATCTGGTCGCTTATTTCTCCCAAAAATTCACCGCTATGGAGCAGCCCTGGGCCATTTATGACAAGGAACTGGCTGCTGTTGAATGGGCATTAACTCATTGGTGGTACCTGTTGCAGGGTGCTCATCATGAGTTAACAGTTTGCACAGATCACCAAGCTCTCTTATATTTTCGCAAACCTCAAAAATTGGCACACTGGCAAGCCTGGACCTATTGGGACCTGTGCAGTTTTAACTTCAAATATGAATTTATCAAAGTTGCGCTAAATGTCCTTCCTGATTTTCCTAAGCTGCAGTCCCACTCACTGTCCCTCAGAACCTGAGGAAGAGGATCTCGTTACCATGATTTCTGCCACTCAAATTCTGTCGATTGCTCCCTCCTTTGTTTTCTCCGCCACATTATCACCTGACGATCTGTTATTAGCCCAGGTGTTAGCTGGTTAAACGGCCTGCCCTGAGGGCGTGGAGTTGATTGAACACTTGGCTCACTCGAGTCCCAAACACTCCTTATATTCTTTAGAAGAAGGTCTCATTTACTTTCATTCTCATGTTTGGGTTCCCCCCTCCTTCCGCCTGAATGTATTCCGCGCACACCATGATCCCCCTGCATTTGGATACCCCAGCAACAAGAAATATATCGACTTGATCAAGCGAACCTTTAATTGGGCAGGACTGACCAAAGAGGTTCTGGCTTGGATCGCCAATTGTGTTATTTGTGCTAGGGCCAAGTCAGACCATTACAGAAAAAATAGTCTTCTGCACCCTTTACAACAGGCAGAAGGTCCCTGGACCTCAGTGTCTGTAGATTTCATTGTCAATCTTCCCTACTCTAATGGTTTCACAGCGGTAATGGTAGTGGTAGATCGCTTTACCAAATTTTCCCTGTTTATTCCTTTTACTTCTGCAATTACATCAGAAGAAACGGCTGTCTATTCATTTGACATGTGTTTTTGATGTTCAGTCTTCCCCAGGAAATCATTAGCGACAGGGGTACTCAGTTTACCGCCTGGTTTTGGAATGAACTCTTGTCAATCCTCAAGATAACCACCTGTCAATCCATGGCATATCACCTTCAGTCCGACGGCCAGACCAAGCAGGTTAACCAAGTTCTCTAACAGTACCTGCGTTGTTATGCTGTAGCAGCGCAGGATACCTGGGCTAATGACCTGCCTCTTGCCCAATCTGCATACAATAATGGGACTCACGCTTCCACAGGTTTTTCACCATATGAAGTAACATTGGGTTATAACCCATCATTCTCAGTTGGAGCATGCTTGCGACCAGAAGTGCAAGCAGCTGCAGATCATGCTGCCCATATTCAATCAACCCAAGCTTTGGTGCAGGAACACCTCACTAAAGCCATTGATGACTATAAGCGATTTGCAGATTGCAAGCGCCTTCTGGGTCATGACTTTATGGTGGGTTCTTACATCATGCTCGATACTCACCATTTGCAAATCCAAACCCCTTCCCAAAAATTCGCCAGCAAGCGTTCAGGTCTCCACTTAGTGGAGGAGGTATTGGGTAATGGGGGTTCCAGTTGAAGCTCCCCGCGCATTGGAAGCAACACCCAGTTTTCCATGTATCCCAGTTGTCACCCTTTAAGGGTATATTTCCCACAGTCCCAGAACCAATCGTCATCAATAATGAGGAGGAAGCCAAAGTGGAGGCCATCCTGGCATCTCGGAAGTTGCGATGATCAGTCCAATATCTTGTGGCTTGGAAAGGATATCCATCTTATGAAAACAGTTGGGTCAAGGCGCGCTATTGCACGAATTGTATGGACCTGGTTGACGCTTTCCACACATCCCACCCTGAGGCTCCCCATCCAATTCAGAAGGCTGCAACAATTATGGCTATCAAGTTACCCAAAGAACATGAGAACGTGACTCTGGTGCAGTTTCCCAGTGGGGGCTGTCCCTTTGGAAAAAGGTAAGGGTAATGTAAGTCTTGGGGAGTGTCCTTTGGCTCTCAATTGAGCTATCTTTCCATTCCCAAATAAGAAAACACTGAAGAGGATGGCGGTACCCTCATCACCCAGGGCAATCTCGCCCACGTAGTTGATGAGTGATGGGTGACAGCCCATCTGCTTTGGATCCCACCCCCAATTCCCTCACTCACCTCAACAGAACTGTTACAGGGAATTAGTGAAATCTGTGCTGAGATTATCGAACTGAAATTGGTCAGATTTAATTTGGGCGGCAATTGGGCTGATGGCCAAAATTTGAATGGTTGTAAAAGTATGCAGAATGAGATATTGGCCAGATCGCCTGACAGTCCCAATTCAACTCCTAAATCAGTAGAACAAAAATCAGGTGCCATTAATGAAAGTTCAAAGTCCTCTGATAGTAATTCAGGCATTGCGCCCAATGGGCTACTCTTAACTGAACAAATGGTTAAATGATTGAGCGCAGGCGAGTTGGCCGTTATGACCCCATTTCCAACCAAATGGTCCCATCCATACATGGGATGGCCTTGGGGGATTCCCATCGCTCATCGGGCCAAACGCCATCATGCCAACTGTCAGAAACATAATCAACCCCTGGTTCAGATGTTTGAGGGTGAACTGACAGAGTCTCAGCCTGCTGCCAAATTTTGCGATGTCATTTCCTAAAGAATAAACCCCTCACTACCATCCAATTCACCAGTTAGGCTGAATTTGGGGATCCTGCCCATATCATTGTCACTAACCAATTGACCACTATTTAATCAGTTGCATGGCACTGAGAAAATTGTTGGTCAATTTTTCTTACTTTACTTCCCAAATAAAAATTTTATTAAAACCCCAAATTTTTATCTCTTTCCTTTCAACCACATTCCATATGGCGTTTACCTGGTGGTCCGCCGCTCCACGCTCTGGGTGGACCTTACCAATTCTCGGTTAACATGATTCCCTCTATCGCCAATTGGGCTCAACAAGTCCAAAATTTTTGGCTCTACAACCCGGTTCTCATGACCTTCCAGCAGCAATATACAGGGATTATATGGCCCTATGTTTGACAACTACAAGAGAAAATTCATTTTTTTCTACCCCCAAAAAAATAGCTTTAACAACCAAGAATCTCGCAGAAAAAATCCCAGTAGTTCCCACCCCTGTTACCAGTACCCCTGGGTCTGAAGTCTATTTAGTGTGGTTTGCCGTTGGGATACTCCTAACCCTGACATTCTGCCACCATTTTGTGTTATCCTATTTCCTGGCTCCATATCAAGTTGTACGGCCAGCAATGCCTCTGGCATTCTGGCTTGCTTTATAGATGTTTACGCATCCTGACTGGCAGGCCAGTATCAACTTCTTCTGCCGTTTCCATGACAGCTGCTAAGTAATCAAATATTGCACCAAAAAAGTTTAGTGAGGAGGAGAGCATATCTAGACAGAATTGTTGTATTTTTAGGTGTGGTAGAAGCTCGCTGGTTCTTGTTTACCAAAAAACCAACAATTGGGATTTGAAACCACAGAAAAAAATATTAAAGATAATTAAACTTCAAAAACTAGAAAGTTAAGTTTTTAAAGTTTTTATTAAGAGCTACAGGGGAAAATTAAAAATGAACCCTCTAAATATCTAACTGGTCAGTATTTAAACTGTCTCAGGGTTGAAGGGAACTCAATGATAAGTTTGGAATGGCTTGTTATAGTCCAAATAAGGAAATATACAAATTCAGCTTAACAATATTGTTAATTCTCAGCGTATAGGCTTGATTCCACCAAGTTGGTTTGCACAGGGTATTAGCCACTGAGCAACCAAATTGGATAATATGAAGATTGCTTAATTTAATAAAGCTCAATAAACTATATATGGAGCAATTGCCCCTTGTTTTGACTTTTATTATTATATACTAATTGCAGACTTATCTGTAACCACCTAATCATGGGAAAAGACTTCCTCTTAATCCTCTGTGTGACTCTTTATATCTTGGTTCCCCAAGCCTGATACATCCTTGGCTTGGTAGTCTTCTATTCATCTTCCCTTTTCTAGAAGCTCTCATTTATATTGAATCTCAGCGTAATTCCCCTTGATTCACCAAATGGTTAGTATTTTGATTGTTATTATCCATATACCTTTTTTGTCTATCTCAAGACATATCTCAATTCCCCTCCAATCTGCCAGTATGGGTAGCATATCATCCAGTCATATCAACTTCCCAACATTATCCCCCCCTTTGACTGGACTATATGATCTTACTGTTTATATGCTCAAAGGAACTTTGCATGAACTCAGTTGATAATCTGACCCCCTGCAGGTTCCTTGATAGTGTAGACATCCATGACAGTCTTCTCAATTATCTCAAACAGCCCAGCCTAGATATCGGATAGCTTGTTTTTCCACCCAAAACTGTGCTGGTCATAGAATAAAACATGGTCCCCTACACCAAACAGCAAAGTTCCACTCCATCTCTTCTGATTGGCTGCCTGATCACGAATCTTCTTGGCCAAACTGGTAGAGTAGGCTTCTGTTTGCATCTTGATCAATGTATCTATAAGAGTCTTTAAATATCGCTGAGGGTCCACACCACCAGTGTCCTCTACACACGAGTAAAGCAAGGCAGGCAGAGCTGGATGTTGAACATACAGCAGTTGGAAAGGGCTCTTACCAGTTGTTGTGAATTTGATATGACTGGACAATAAGCCTGAGGTCATCATGGCAAAATGAATGGAATACGTCGAGATTTGATATGATTATGGTAATTTTAGTGCCTCGAATTGAGGCGATATTGGGTTATTGGGAAATCTCTTTGAATTAGGTTTTTGTGAAATTAATGAAAGAATAATTGACAGAGCCGATAAGATATGGCGAATTAAATTACTAAGCCATATGTGTCATAGCATCTGAAGCTACTACAATATAGGTGAGATGAGATGATCAAGGAGGGTTGTTGTTAAGAAGGATAGAGAAAAGCAGAATAAGAAGAATCCGCGGTATTAAAGTACATTTAATAAAAGAGGTTGTGGGAGCAAGCGCTCCATATTTGTTTAAAGCTATATTGTTGTTTCGAGGGCAGCGATCATCATACTGTTGGTCCCTATTGCTCAGTGGGTTAACCCTGTGCAAAAACCCGCCAGCGTATTTATTGAATACTGCCAAAATTATAACAACAGTGGATGAATGATAGCTGATATTATATGTAAACACAGCTGTAGGTAGAAGGGCACTCCAATCTGAGGGTCAATACTTTACCAATTTATGGAGTATGTTCACTAGGGTTCTGTTGACCCGCTCCACCATTCCATTTGATTCCAGATGATAGGGGTGGTCAAAACCCCTTGGATCGCCATCAACTATTCAACTTCAGCAGGATGTGCAAAGTGAAATTGGTTCTGTTGTCCATTAGAATGAACTGTGGCAGCCATATCACTGTATAACACACTACATAATAAACTTAGCGGTGGTGGCCACGCCCAAGTTGTTAATGGCTCTGGCCTCCACCCATCAAGTCAAATGATCAATAGCGATGATTATATACTTGGATTGGTTGGCGCTAGTTGGCAGAGGTCCCACTACATCAATGGAAATGGCGTGCCAGGTGAACCAGGGCTTAACCAGCTGGTATGTGGTCTTCTTGTGGAATGGCTTTTCCACTTGACACTGATGGCAACAACTAACCAATTCCAATATGTCATAATGCATGCTCTCCCAGTAGTAATGGGGCTGCAAAAACTCCAGCGTTTTTCGCAATTATCCATGTCCTCTAGCCCGATGAGCATCCATAATAATTGCATGTCTAGCCAAAGGTTTAGGGAAGCTCAGCGTCGAGTCTCCAATCTGCTTATATAGTTCCCCCTCATGTAGAAAAGTATCCTCCCTGAGCCAATCTAATACCTTGATCACCTGCAGCGGCTCATCCTGGTACTTGTTTGCCACCACTTCTCATACAATATGTTAGCTAAATCTGCCATGATAGCAACTGTTGGCAACTAAGAAAGACAATCCACGTTTTGATGTTTTGCTTCAGGATGATGTACAATCTCAAAATCATATGCTTGAAGCTTCAGAGCCCAATGTGCGAGACATCCTTCCAGTTCACGCAGATTCTGTAGCCAGCGCAAGGAAGCGTGATCCATAACTACTTGGAATCTTACCCCATGCAAATATACCTAGAACTGTTTGTAAGCATAGATCACTGCTAAACACTCCCACTCAGTCAAGGTGTAGTTTTGTTCATGACAGTTCAAGCTTTGACTACAAAATGCGACAGGATGATCCATGCATCATCATCCTTCTGGGATAATACTGCCCCTATAGCAGAGAGGGATGCATCTGTTTGCACTATGAACTGTTTGTCAAAGTTGGGATATTGCAAAATGGGTGCACTTGCTAACGCGGTTTGCAACACATTGAAAGCGTTCTGGCATTGTTCCATCCAATTAAAGAAGTGTTTTTCTTTAACAAGTCGAAAAGTGGGGCCCTGATGCAACTGAAATTGGGAATAAACTATCAATAGTACCCAACCATCCCTAGAAACGCTTGAATGTCCCACTTATTACCTGGGCGAGTTATCTTTCTTATTGCTTCCACCTTAACCAGCCGCAGTTTAAGCCCATTTGAATCCATGATGAACCTGAGGTATTCTAATTGTCCTATAAAGAAATGCACTTCCAAGGCTCAATTTTGATATTAGTGGCAGCGAGGTGATGGAACGCTTGTTCCAAGTGGGCAAGGTGCTCTGTAAATATCCGCAAGAACACATTGATAGCATCAAGGGTAAACTAAGATACAGGACAGCTTTAAATCACCTAAAATCATATCCATGGCATGCTGGAACATAGCTGGGGCGTTGCACACCCTTGTGGCATGCGAGTTGGCTGTAATAACCCTCTCAAAATGATGATAGCGCAATTCTCCCATTCTGCTGATGGCAATCAATCTGCCAGTACCATAAGATCAGATCCATGGTGGAAAAATAATTTGCCCTGCCTAATCGGTCCAACAGATGTCAATCCGCAGAAGAGAGTAGGAATCCTTCTTTGTTACATAATTGAGTTTGTGATAGTCAATAACCTTTTGATTTGAGCCATCTTTTTTCTTTATAATGAGCATAGGTGAGGCTCACAGACTGTTTGATGGCTCTAGCTTCCCTTGTATGGTAAGTTTATCCACATTGTCAGAGACAACCTCTTCCACTGCTTTTGATTGTCTATTAGGTCATGATCAAATGGGAGGGTGATCCCCTGTATCTATCCAATGTACCACCCCTTAAGTGCACCCCAAATCATGATTGTCATGTGCTAAAATATCTTGATACTTTTAAAATAACTCATTATCCTTACCTTGCTGTTCCTCCAATAATCCAGTAAATGCTTCCTGCAGAACCACTGTCAATACACCAAGTGTTGAGCTTGTCAGTAGTCTGAGATCCTCACATGAGACAAAATCATGAATAAGGCAAACTTTTTCTATAGGAACTAAGTGTTGGCTTGCCTACACTTGGTGCCACTGGATTGTTATTGTCTCCTTCTGTAAATTCGCTAGCAAAACTTTTACTTCTCCATTCCCAGGTAGTAGTAGCACTGGAGACACATGTAATTCAAGCTGTAAATGCTGGTGAGGCGCCATAATTTCCCCATAAAGCCCTTTAGGGCATTGATTTTGAGCTCAGTCCCTACTATGCACTGGTGTCCAGATGGTAGGCTCAAAGCGCTTGCTACCCAAAGCGGGATCTCAGTACTCATAAATCTGATTTGGGAGGGTCCTGGTTCACCACTTCATTTGTTGATAACAAAAAGAAATCATTCTGTCACTGTACGCTAGATTGATTTGACTAGAGGAGAACAGATCAGTTGGGATTCCACAAGAAGTAAAATAAATAGAGATCTGTTTTCTTAAAATATTAAAGGAGTTCCTCCGCCATATTTATCACAACACCAAATATCCATATAAATGCTGTACCAATTACCATGTTGTAGTTGTTATTTGGTGTCATAATTCCGATATGACTAGATGATAAGCACTAAGTCAATATGGTGAAATGGATGGAATCCACTGAGTTGGTACAAATACGATTAATTGAGCGCCTCAAAATGGGGCAATATTGGGATTATTGGGAAACCGTCTGAATTTGGCAATTGTGAATTGATGAATGAATAATTGGTGGAACCAATGAGATACAGCGTAGTGAATTACTAAGTCATGAAAGCGGTACCATCCAAAATTGTACAATACAAGCAGGATTAGACGATTGAGAGAGTTAAGTTGTTAGTAGTTTAAGAAGTAAGTAGAAAAGCAAGAGTCCGCTTTATTAATATATAAAATAAAAGAGAGTGGAGGAAGCGAGTGCTCCATATTTATTTATTTTTTATACATTTATTCTGTCATGTCGAAGACAACAATTATCATATCATTGGTTCTAATTGCTCAGTGGGTCAAACCCTGTGCAAAATCCATCGCCGTATCTCTCAAGTACCGCCAATTTTATAACAGTGGTGCTCACTACAGGGGGCCCATTGATCAATCACATAGACTAAGAAGCGTTCCTCAGTTGCTAGTCATGTCATATCCAGCTTGCTTCAATAAGGAATCATCTCAACACACTACAACTGTTGATTACGCAGAACTCAAGCTTGCCTTAGATGCTGTGCTCAATTGGAAAAAGGAATTTCTGCAAGAGTGTTGTATTGATAAGCTACCTCCATTTGACCATGATGGGAACATCCATGGGGTTTTTTTCGGTTTGAGTTTGCAGTAGAAGGGGTATTAGATCGGCATAAAGCCAAATTACTAATTTCCACTTTGGACGTTGGAAGTGCCAACCAAGTTACTTGCTATCTTCCGAGCAGTTCTGTTACCTATCAATAAGTGTAGGATACTGTGCTGTGGCTGTTTGGAGGAACTTCAAAAATGGCGCTACAAAAGGCTGAGTATATTACCATTGGGTTTCAGCCTAACAAGACCCTCACTGCCTTTGCTGATCGATTCTCATCAGAATCCCATGTGTTAATTGGGGCAGGGCTTTTAACTGAATGTGACATAAGCATAGCATTTACCTCTTCTGTGAAACCATACCAAGAGCTCTTTAATACATTGGCTCCATATTTAGAGGTTGGCGTATCCTTGCTCAACTTTGATCTAATTTACGCCGTCTATCTGCTAATTTCCCTCCACCCAATATAGAACGGAAACCTAGCACCTCCGCTGCTAGCCTTTTTTATCCGGAGGAATCATCCTTCCTTGTTCAGCAATCAGTTGGCATCATCTGGCCTTATCAGCAATACAATCCCTGTTTCCAGCCCAACCCTTGGGGTGGCTCCTTTTACAACAATCAAGGTCACAGGTCTTCTGGGGGCATCTGCTTTTCATGTGGTCGCTCAGGGCACCTGGCTAGAAGTTGCCACAAATAGCGGGTTCAGTACCTGCCGCAGGAGCAGTATCACCAGGGAAAAGTCAGAGTGGAGTAGAATGGGACTCTCTACCTCCACTATTTTGACCCAAAACATCCCACCAGAACCTATTCCTGTACCTTCAGTGGAAGTTCCTCAGTTGATGACGCCTTCTTATATCAGTGACCAGTTGGAGGGGTGAATGTGCTGCATGAACGCAATTCATGAACATAGTAGAAGCAAGCTCTCAGGAACAACCAAAGCCTTATGCTTGCCAGATATTTGATTATCTTCTACTGATGAACCAGATCCATTAGCTGATGTGCTTCTTTTGGAAGAAGTAAGCTTGGCCTTCCCCATGGAAGCTATTGTTAAAAAAATTTAAAGTGGGTAAGGATATTATGAGCTTCCTTGGAAAAAGAGATCAGTTAAATGTCCATGTTCTAAACAATCAGAATGCCCCTTATGCTGAATGTAGTTACTGTGACACTGTTGTAGCAAAAACCTGAGTTCGTGCAATAATTGATATGGGTGCCCCAATCAACATAGTGTCCACAAAGTTGGTGGCAAGACTGGCATTAAAGCCTGATGTAGAACATCGTATGGTGTATGGGACTGCGGGATCAGAAAGCACAGTCTCTGAAGGAGCATACAGCGCACTACCTTTGAGATTTGGGTCATTTGTCATTGTAGCCCCAGACATAGTGCTACCAAATAACAACAATGATCTTTTAATCGGAATTGCATTTATGCGCCACTATGGAGTTGTTGTTGATATGACTGCAGAGACATTTGAAATTCTGGGGCAGCAGATCCTAATCTACTTTACCTCTGGCGGAATGTCAAAAGATCTGGTACACATGAGTTATGTTAACCTTGCATATGGTGATGGGGTGGTTTCAGTTTGCTATCATCAATTAAAGCGTAAAACAAGGGCCCTTTCCAATCAAATTTATGAATATCAAGGGCTACCACTTAGAGATGCGGGCCCTATATCTCTTCCCTCTGGACACCAAGTAAACATAAGCACTGAGTTAGAAGTGGAAGTGCCTGATGGGCTTTTTGAGGAGGTCATTGGACCTTATCAGCAATCACAGTTTGAGCCCCATGTGGCCCCAGGCATTATACTTCCAGGACATGGGGAGATCAAGGTCTTAGTATCAAATCTTCAGAATAACTAATTCAAATCTGCTGACACAAAATAGTGGCATATTTACATTTCATTCCAGTTGAAGAGGTCCTCCAGGTTCATAATTTCTGTTCATTGGACGAATTTGGCCTGCCCATTGAAACACAGCCCAGCATAATGGCAGTTGTACCACGCGAAATTTTATTGTGGCTAATGGAAGACCAGAGATCAAGCAGAATCCTTATTTCAAAAAGATAAAGAGATCTTTGCTGTTGATGATCATGATTTAGGTTGCGCTTGGGGGTTGTCCATCAGCTGGACACTGGGGATCATCCCCCTTAGGTCTCAGCCAATCCACCAATCAAGGGCAGCTGAAGAAGTTGTCAATGCAGAGATTGACCAGCTGTTAGTGCAGGGAATGCTCAAACCATCTAAGAGTCCGTGGGCTTCACCTGTATTAATTGTTAAGAAGAAGGATGGTACTAACTTCATAGTAATTGACTACCAGTAGCTTGATAGTATCATCAAGAAGGACTCATACCCTCTTCCACGGATTGATGACACGCTGGATTAGTTAGGTGGAGATCACTATTTCTTGGCAATGGATTTGATATCTGGTTATTGGCAAATTGAGTTGCCCCCAGTGGAACAAGAAAAATGTGCTGTAATCACATCTAAAGAGCTTTTCCATCCAACTCATATGCTGCAAGGGCTATGTAATGCCCTGGCTACATTCCAACGAGCAATGGACACCATTCTGGGTGGTCTGAAGCTGTCATGTGTTCTTGTGTACCTCAATGATATTAACATCTTCTATCGCACATTCACTGAGCACCTTACCAATCTGGAAGAGGTATTTCACCGACTGGCTGGGGCCAATATCAAGTTCAAGCCCAGGAAATGTCACTCCTTCAAGGATCAGTTAGAGTACCTCAGTTTTGTGGTGGATGCACCCGGGCTGAGACCCCATCCAGACAAGGTGGAAGCTATCCAGAAGATGACTAAGCCAGCCAGTAAACAGGACATTCAGGTGTTTTGAGGATGGTGGGTTTATTATCAACGCTTCATACCCAATTCAGTTGTGTAGGAGGTCCGCTGTTTGAGATACTAAAGAAGGATGTCATGTTCAAATGGACAGAACGGTGCCAATGCACCTTTGATACACTTCAAATGGAACTAATTAGTGCATTAATGTTACGCTACCTGAATTTCAAAAAAAATTTATTGTACAAATGGATGCATCTCTTTCCACTGTAGGGGCAGTTTTGTCCCAAAAAGATGACAAAGGAGAGGAGAATCCTGTGGCGTACTGCAGCTGAAGTCTGAATAGCCATGAATTTAATTATACTGTGACTGAACGAGAGTGCTTAGCAGTGATCTACGCATATAAGCGATTCAGAGTATACTTGCATGGGGTAAAGTTCAAAGTCACAATAGACCATACATCATTACGCTGGTTATAAAACCTCAAAGAACCTGAAGGCCGTTTGGCTCGATGGGCTCTTAAGCTGCAGGCTTATGATTTTAAGATCCTTCATCAGCCAGGAGCAAAGCATCAGAACGCCAACTGTTTATCTCAATTGCTGACTGTTGCAGTGATGGCGGACCTCAGTGATGTGATGTACAACAAGATGCTTAGCGGAAAGTATGATGACGAACCACCCCAAGTGATCAAAGCATTAAATGAGATGCAAACAGATACTTTCCAACAGAATGAGGAACTATACAAGTGGATAAGCGATTCTAAGGTGAATTTTATGCAGCCTTTAATCTGGCCAGGAATTATTATGAGCGTCCACAGGGCAGTTGGACATGGCGGAGTGCGCAAAACAATGGAGTTGCTGCGCCCTCAGTACTATTGGGAAAGTATGAACTTCAATGTGCCTGAAACCATTTCTTGTTGCCATCAATGCCAAGTGGAGAAGCCATTCCGCTGTAAGACTTCTTATCAGGTAGTGAAACCTCACTTTGCTTGGCATACTGTTTCCCTGGATGTTGTTGGTCCCTTGCCAACAGGAGCTAACCGGTGTAAGTACATTCTGGTGGCTATCGACCATCTGATTCAATGGTCAAAGCAAGGGCAATACAAGATTTGGGGGCCGTTACAGTGGCCAAGTTTGTGATGGAGTGCATTATTCAGCGACATGGTTGCCCTCAGTTATTCTCACTGATAATGGAACCAATTTCACCTTGCACATCCTCCCCAAATTGAACGAGCTTATGGGTATCCGTGGGGGTTTTAACAACCCCATACCACCCCAAATCTAATGGAATGGTCAAACGAGTGAATGGGACTCTGGTGAATATACTGAGGAAATTAGTAACAGATCGACCGTATTATTGGACCTCCCTTCTTTCCACTGCCATGTTTGCCTATAACCTCGATTACCATTCTGCCACGGGAAAAAGTCCCTTCCAAATTCTATATGGCTGACACCCAGCTCTTCCAGCGTTACTTTATTTGTGTGTGGAAGATACTGGCGGAGTGTAACCCCACCGCTATATGTCTAACCTTGCAAACATTCTGATCAAATTGCAAATTGAAGCCTATTCCTTCAGCTTGGCCAAAAAGATCAGGAATCAGGCCGTGGATCAGGTACATTGAAGTGGGTTAGCACAGTTCAAGGAAGGCGAAATGGTTCTCTTCCACAATCAGCATGGGTTTGGGTGGAAAAAAAGCTGGCCAGTAAATGGATTGGTCCATTTGAAGTCAGAGAAAACTGGGGTCAACGCATATACTATTAAGGACTCCATTAGCGGTTGAATCATCAACTGAGTGCATGCAAAGTTCCTCTGGACATATAAGCAATAAGAGCCTTATCGTCCAGTCAAGTAGGGAGTAATGTCATGATTCCAATATGACTGGACAATAATCACTAAGTTGATATGGTGAAACGGATGGAATCTGCCAAGTTGGTATGAATATGATTAATTGAACGCTTTGAAATGGGGCGATATTGAGGTTATTGGAAAACTGGCCGAATTGGGCGATTGTGGATTGATGAATGAATAATTAGGGGAACCAATGAGATACAGCGAAGTGAATTACTAAGCCATGAAAGCGGTACCATCCAAAGTCATACAATACAAGTGGGATGAGATGATTGAGAAAGTTAAGTTGTTAGTAGTTTAAGAAGTAAGTAGAACAGCAAGAGTCCGCTGTATTAATATATAAAATAAAAGAGAGTGGAGGGAGCGAGTGCTCCATATTTATTTATTTTTTATATGTTTATTCTGTCATGTCGAGGACAATGATCATCATATCATTAGTCCTAATTGCTCAGTGGGTCGAACCCTGTGCAAAATCTGTCAGCGTATCTCTCAAGTACTGCCAATTTTATAACATTTGGCAAAACCAAACTGGAGCTGAAGACAGACTGACCCAAATAGTAAAGGCAACAGCTATAGGCTTTTTCAGAAACAGTGCTATGCATCCCCATGGTTCCATATACTACTCAATGGTCCACATCCGGCTTCAACAGAAGCTTAGCCATCAACCTTGTAGATACTATGTTCACAGGGCTCCTGTGTCTATGATAGCGTGGATTTTTGTGTTTTGAACAAAAATGTCACAGTAAGTGTATTCTGATTAAGAATAACCATCAGTGTTTATTACATGTACGTCCAAGGGCTTTGTGTTACTCAAAAGGGAGGAAATGCCCTTGCTGACCTGAGGATACTCACTAGTGATTTTTTCCACCAGAATGGCTATGTTAAACCCTACTAAAGAGGCAACGTCTGTTGAGGGATCTGCGTTGCTGGTGCCAGTTTGTTCCAGGATCTGCCACGCATAAGGCTTCTGCACATCCTGGCAGAACTCAGGGCTTGAGGGAGAATTTTTACTTTCTAAAAAAGAAGCAGGAGTATATGACAGAAGCTGTTGGTATAACAAATCATCAAAGTGAGTTCTGAATCCCACCCAAAGAGATGCTTGGAAATTGTTAGGGACAATTGAATTGGACTTAGCGGAGGTAGAGCATCCCATCTCTACTCCGCTTGAGCTTTTCCCTGCTCAATTTTTTCAGTTGGCATTGTATACACTTGTGGCTTTCTAGGGCAATTGCCAGCATAATGCCCTCTTCATCTGCACTGGAAGCAAGTATTCATAAAAGGTTCACGTATATAGCTTGCAGTGGAAGGACCAGTTCAAAAGTTGATGGTATAGTTCCAGGGTCATGGATGAACTGGCGGAGCATACATAGGCTGAAAAGGGTCAGCTGATTTGTATGATGGGTGAATATGTTCCAGCGGTTGATAGCTCGGTTGCTGCAGCCCATATCCTGAAGAGTTTGGTGCGGAGACAGCAGATGTTTTTTGTGCTACATTAGGGGTGCTAATTGTGGCGGAAAGTTATTTCAAGGTGTTCATAATTTCAATAAGTCTGGAATCTCCATCCGAAATGTGGGACATAGCGTTATATAGTTCCCAATATGGTTTGACAGCCACCGTCATCACTATACCAACATCCTTAGCAGATAAAATGTTAGATCCAAGTAGTACATGTGCTTCCACTGAGAAATATTCAGAAAATTCTAACAGGGTCTCATTTTAGTGAAACTGTAGAGTCTGGAAGTCAGCTTTCCATTGGGCAATCTTGGTCGCACCCCCAAACAGCCAGAGAAGAATCACTTTAACTTCTTCATAGGATACCAAGCTATTTGGAAGGTAGCAGGTAACTTTTCAGCGCTTTCCATATCTATAGTGATCAGCAACAGTTTTGCTATTCATCAATCAGAAGCTCTTCCACGGCAAATTTGAGTTGCTTAAAGTAACCGTGTAGATTTCTGTCATGACTGAAAGGAGATAATTTTTTGATTTGAACAGCTTCGTCTTGCTCCAGGCTACTGCCACAAGGAGCAGGTGAATTAGTTACAGAGCAACTAAGGGAACCACCCTGTTATAAAATTGGACAGTATGCTAGGATCTGCCATATTTTTCATACAGGTTGAACCCGCTGAGCAACAGACAGATGATTTGGAGATTGTTGGTCCTTTGGACACACTTAAAATTAACTAAAAATAGGAGCAATTGTCCTAATCGACTTTTTTACTTATTTTAATAAATACAGCAATCTTTCGCTATCTCACACACTCTCTACTATTAACAACCTCCCTTCTCTCAATCGTTTATTTCGCTTATATACAGCGGCTTCAGATGATACTGATCTCAAAGTTTGGGCCATTATATTCTGCCAATTCTCCTCGAATATGGCTTGTTATTCTCTATTTCTCTATCACACTAATTGTAGGCGATTTACTTTATATTCATTAAATGTCAACATCACCTTATCGCCTTATTTAGAGGTGATCTAATAATAATCCATTATAACCCAATATCGCCTCATCTTGAGACACTCAAATAATTGTAACTGATTTTTTTAGTGGAGTCTTCCCAATCCACCCTAGCTGTCCTATGATTATTGTCCAGTAATATCAGAATCGTGACATTACCCCTCCTTGATTGGACAATAAGGCTCCTATTGTTTTTATGGTTGGAGGAACTTCACATGCACTCAGTTGTTGATCTGACCACTAGGGGGTCTTTGATAGTATATGCATCCACACCTGTTTTTTAATGACTTCAAATGGCCCAATCCAGATACTGGCCAACTTGTGTTTCCGGCTGAACCCATGTTGGTCATGGAAGAGAACCATATTGCCTTCCTTGAATGGTGCCATCCCGCTATGATGTACCTGATTGGCGGCCTGATTTCTGATCTTCTTGGCTAAGCTGAAGAATTATGCTTTGGTTTTCAGTTTGATCATAATGTTTGCAAGGTTAGTCAAATAGTTGTAGGGTTCCATTTCACCAGTGCCTTCTACAAATGAATAAAGTAATGCCAGAAGAGCTGGATTTTTGCCATATAGTAGTTGGAAGGGACTCTTTCCCATGGTAGAATGGTAACAAATGTTATAGGTGAACATGGCAGTGGAAAGGAGAGAGCTCCAATTGGAAGGTCAATCCATTACTAATATTTGTAGTATGGTTACCAGAGTCCCATTGACCCGTTTGACCATTCCATTGGATTTTGGGTAGTATGGGGTCATCAGAACCCCGCAAATTCCCATAAGCTTATATAGTTTTGGGATTATATGCGAGGTGAAGTTGGTTCCATTGTCAGTGAGAATAAATTGATGGCATCCGTGTCACTCAATAATGTATTCCATCATGAACTTGGCCACTGTAACTGCCCCTAAATATTGTATTGCTCTAACTTCAACCCACCGGGTTAAGTGGTTGATAGCCACAAGAATGTACTTACACCGGCTTGGCTCCTGTTGAAAAGAGGACAATGACATCAAGAGAAACCATGTGCTAAGCAAAATATGGCTTCACTACCTGGTATGAATTCTTGCGGCGGAATGGCTTCTCCACTTGGCACTGATGGCAACAGGAAGTAGTTTTGAGCACATTGAAGCTCATGCTTTCCCAATAATACTGAGGGCGCAACAAATCCATTATCTTGCGCACCCCACCATGTCTGAATGCCCTGTGGGCGCTCATAATGATTACCAGTTGTGCTGAAGGTTACAAAACTTCACTGTAGAGTCGCCAATCTGCTTGTACAGTTCCCCATTCCAATGGAAGGTATTTGTTCACATCTTGTTTAACGCTTTGATCACTTGGGGAAGTTAATCATCATATTTTCCATTGAGCATGTTATTGTACATTATTCCACTGAGGTCCTCCATCACCGCAACAGTCAGCAATCGAGATAAACAGTAAGCGTTCTGATGCTTTACTTCTGGCCAATGAAGGATCTCAAAGTCATAAGCCTGCAACTTAAAAGCCCATCAAGCCAAACAGCCTTCAGGTTCTTTGAGGTTCTGCAACCAGCATAACGACGCATGATCCATTATGACTTTAAACTTTACCCCATGTAGATAGATTCTGAATTACTTATATGCATAGATCAATGCTAAGCACTCCCGTTCAGTCACAGTATATTACGCTCATGACAGTTCAGACTTTAATTACAGTGTGCTACAGGATGTTCCTCTCCCTCGTCATATTTCTGAGAAAGTACTGCCCCAACAGCGGAAAGGGACGCATCCATCTGAATGATAAATTCCCAATCAAAGTTTGGATAGAATAACACTGGTGCGCTAATCAACGCCTACAAAGTGCTATGAAAGCAGATTGATGACGTTTCATCCATATAAACACAGCGCCATTTTTAACAACTCAAATAGCGGCCCCCCAATACAGCTAAAATTAAGGATAAAGCACCGGTAGTAACTGACCATTCCCAAGTATACCTGTATGTCGCATTTACTATTATGTGCTTTCATTTTGCTGATGGCCTCCACCTTAGCTAGCTGTTTTCAACCTTTTAGAGACTACCACAAACCCCAGGTATTCCAGCTGATCTTTGAAAAAACATTTTTGAGGTTTACTTTTTTTGTTTTCGCCTTAGCCAGCCAGTGGAATACTGCTTCTAGGTGGTCAAGATGCTCCAAAAAGGTTTGAGAGAAACATTAATATTATCAAGGTATACAAATATGCATGACAGTTTCAGGTCTCCAAGAATAGTAACCATGGCTTGCTGAAACATAGCTGGGGCATTGCACAGCCCTTGAGGCATCTGTGTCAGTTGAAAAAACTTTTGGAGGTAATTACAGCGCATTTTTCCTTTTCTGCCATGGATAACTCGATTTGCCAGTAATCAGATATTAAGTCCATTGCTGAAAGATAATGGGATTTCCCTAACTGATCCAAAGCATCTTTGATCCTTGGCAAAGGGTACAAGTACTTTTTTGTAATACTGTTGAGCTTCTGCTAGTCTATTACTAAACTTTTCTTTCTCGTTGCAATAACTTTTGCAACCTATTCAATTCAAGTCTGAATCTAGTTTGATAATCTCACAGAGGAGATCAATCTGCGCCCATGTCAGGGAGCAGTTGGGCAAGTAAGGTAAGAGGAGCAGGTGGAAGGCCCGCAGCCTCCAACATTTGAAAACGCCCCGGAAAAAATGGCAGAATAGACAAGAGTTTTAAAAAACTGGCGGTCACTATTTCCCCAGAAATACTCACATGGCAGGCACAATGCAACCTGTACATCAACACGCCGCACTCCCAGCCACTTTCGTCGGTGGAATATGGAGTCCACGTGTTTCTGGACATTCAACAAACTGCTTTATGGGAAAAATTTTGTGAAGATGTGCACACATTTTTCCTGACCGCGGTGTATGTCGCACCTCACTCCATGTCACGCAGTTGGCTGGACCTAGGTTTTGAAAACAAAGAGGCAGCAGACGAGGCTGCTGCGGTATGTGTAGTGGTCGACCTCCCCAAAGGGCAATGGGTCATCGAAACCAAACACACCAGATGGATGAAATCAAACCAAATTTTCCTCACTTTTGACTTTTTGCCTACTATGGTAAAACGTGACATTTTGGAACAACACCTGAAAGATGGTCTCGCCATATATGGCGAAATACAATCTTTTGAAATGCAATGCTTTATGCTGATGCCACACCTGTGCACCGGCAAAGCCATCGCAGTTCTGACCCCAACTGAGGAGATCATGAAGGATCTAACCCAGATCACGCACTCCACTTTCTATTAATATTGAAGGGCATACCACCCACCCACTCTGGGTGACCGTGGACAGCGCGCCCCCCATCTGCACCCACAGTGACGCATTTGGCCATAAGGCGCATGCATGCCCCACCAAGGAGGACGTCACATTCCAAGAGCACCCCTCAGCGGCCATGGCCAGCGGAGAGGCGCACTATGAACTAACTGTAAGCACTAAAGAGGCTTTCCCGTGGGGAGCACAAGGCTGCTACCTACTGGTAAAGCCCATCTCCCCGCAAGAGTGGAAGAAGGCCTAGCAGGCCCACAGGGCCGCGGCCAAGGAAGCAGCCAAAGCCACCACCGCTATCCCACAGTCCCAACGCCAGGAGGACATTGAAACCTTTGTGGCAGAAGCAACTTGGGAATCCATCAACCAATCAGATTGGGAAGCCCATGCCAATTGGGCCACTCAATCCAAGGATCTGATGAGGGACTCGATCTCACCAAATCGTTGCACCCAAGCTCCAGTTGAAACTGACTTGGGGCCCATCCCAACTGAAATTTTTTTTGACCCGCTCAATGGTGCACAGAACTCATCTGCACCGCAAAAAATTTGTCCGACATTGGGAAAACAAAAAGCAAAGGCTAAAGCCAATGCAACTCTTTCCACAAAAATTAACAAAAATAATAATAGTGTTGCTGCTAATACCTGCACTGCCGTGAAGGCCCATGGGGATCTAGAGGAGGCTAGTGGGCCCAGGTGCCCACCCCCTCGCACCTAAGGTGCAATGGGGAAACCTTCACTTTAGGGATGTTGAATATCGCTGGACTCAAGGCCTCGCCGTCCTAGGCTAGGAAACTGAGTTTTTTACAACAAAATTTACCCGGGATATCCTGGCCATCCAGGAGTCCCACTGTCCACGAGGTTCTGAGGAGGCTTGGAAATCCATGCTCCTACCATCCCTATCCTTTTCGTCAGAGCACTGTGGGGTGCTAGTTCAGAGAAACAATCTCTTCAAATTTTTATCATCAGAAACATTCCTAAATGGCCAAGTTCTCATTGTCACTTTCTCGTGGGCTGACATAGCACATGCAATCATCAATATCTATGCTCCAAATGGTGCACATGAGCATCAGGAATTTTTTTCATCAGTCAAATCCCTCCCGCTACCCCCCAATTCTTTCCTAATTGGCGACATGAACTGTTGGCTAACCTCACCAATGGACCGGTAGCCTTCCTCTCCCCACGCCCCCCAGGGTAACGTAGAACTGCGTGTTCTAAAGGCCACCCTTGGGTTAATGGATGCGCTGCTGCAACATGCCCCGCTGCTCAAAAACATGATGCGCCCCCACATCCATAATGGCCAATTAAGGTCCATGACCTGCATCGACCTTATTCTAATGCCAGCGAAATTCCAACGCCACATCTCCCACTACAAAACAACAAAAATGGAATTCTCTGACCACCGACTGGTCTCAATAACCTACCACCTACCCACCATAGTGGCCAGGGCCCCACATTGGTGCAAGCTCCGCCACCCCAAACTCGCATCGCCAGGATTTTCCACTTGGGTGGAAGAAGCAACTTTGGCAAAAGAGTTTGTAACACCATTTTGCACGGACCCCATCTCCACATGGGCAACCTTTAAAGAGGATACCATCCGCCACTCTCGCCACCTCTCCTCCAGACGCTCACGAGCCACATCAGCGATCATTTCACGCACTCTGGCAGAATTAGCACACCTGGAGTCCAATATTCCCACTACAGGATACAGCCCTGCATGTAGCCAGAAGTGGGCAGAGGCAGCCGCCCACCTCAACGCTCTCAAAAGGCAACACAAACATCAGGTTTGTGTTCAATACAGGGCCAAGCGCATCACAAAGGGTGACAAGTGCACCGCATATTTTTTAAAAAAAATTTGCACCATGCCAGAGCGTGGCCTGCACACAGGTGTGAAGATCGGACGATTCCATCGCAGATATACTAGAAAAAGTGGCAATTGAAACTCAGAAGTATTACTCTGAGTTAAACTGATCTGATCCAATTCAGCTGGCTGAAGTGGCAGAATTTCTTGACCAAGCCCACATCCACACCATTTCTTGATACCCGGAAATAATGAATTTAATTACTCCAAACGAATTATGGACAGCCATCCGCGGTGCACCTATCTGGAAATGCCCAGGCCCAGATGGCATCCCATATGAATTCTACAAAAACTACTGAAATATATATCCCCACTGCTGCTCGCTTCGCTTAACCAGAGCCTGTTGGATACGCGCCTCCTACCAGGAGGACATGAGGCCTTTACTGTCACACTCTTCAAGAAAGGGGATAAGCTAGACTTAGCCAACTGGCGCCCCATTTCTTTAACCAACACGGATACAAAAATTTTAACAAAAATCATGGCTAACCGTTTAGGGGATTATAGCATCTGCCATCATCTCCCCAGAGCAATTCAGCTTCATACCCAGAAGGTCGATTTGGGATAACGTGCACTCTGTGGCTAATGCATGTCAGTCCACAGCCTCTGGGGCACTTGTATTCTTGGACCAACAGAAGGCCTATGATAGAGTAAACTGGGAATACCTCAGGGCCTGCCTCCATCAATTCCGCTTACCCCTCGCTTCATCAACTGGGTGATGCTGCTCACAGAATCTGCAACAATGGCAGTGCGTGGCCCTGGCTTCCTAACGGAAGTAGTCCACCCTCAAAGGGGCTTGTGACAAGGGGACCCCCTCAGCACACTCTTATACAACTTCAGCCTTGACCCACTACTGCGAAATGTGAATGCCCAACTCACTGGGGTCCATGTGCAAGGCCAAGCCCCAGTCAAGATGATGGCGTTCGCAGATGATTGTGTGGTTGGCGTGTCTAATAATCAAGATGCACGCGCTTGAAGCTCTCATCCAGGAGTATTCCCGGGTAAGTAACGCGGCACTGAACGCTTCCAAAACCGAAAACATCCTCCTTGGTCGGTCTCAAAACTTCTGGGCCCCAGCAATTAGTTCCCAGCCCGGCCCATCTGCTCGCCCACGTCCTCGCCCTACCAGCTCAACACATACCACCCCAATGGTGCTCCCCTTCGTGCCACGCCCTACCATAGGACTGGTACGCCATCTGGGCGTGTGGATGGAGGCAGGCGGATACGCGTCAGCAGTAATGGAGAGCCATATTCTGGACAACGTGACGAAGCGAATCGCCTCTCTCAGAGCCCACCCTACTTCCTTTACTGGAAAGGTTGTTTAGCCAACTCTATGCTCCTCTCCAAAGTCTGGTTTGGAGCCCACGCCATCCCCTTCTCCCCAAGATTCTTCAAATCCTTGTATGCCCTGCTGCAAGGATGGCTTTGGTCAGGCCACCCTCCACCAGTACAGCTAGAGGTCATGTTTGGCCCTCATCATCATGGTGGCATGGGTCTGATCGACTTCAGAGCCCATGCTGCCAAGATCTTGGGTACCTGGATAGCGGCCGTCACCGCCCCTATGCTCCCCTCCCAACACTGGTCCCGCGCGGCCCGCTCCAACTTCTCCTGAGCCTTAGGCCTCAACAACTCATTGAACCCCCACTCCCTGATGAAATACCTGGCTTCACACCCATCGGCCACAGGCCCTCACGGGACTAAAACCCACTATAAACGAATCCTCCTCTCCATGTGGAGCGCTGAGTGGAGAATTTGTATTAGCGGACACACAGCCAGAGAGGCCGCCCCTCTCCTCAGTTCACACAAGAGGTACAGGGGCTACCCATCCATGATGGCGTGATCCCCATTCGGCCCCATGTCCTATCCAGGGTGGACTACCTGGACATGATGGACATCCCTTATTCCACTGAGATCCAAAAAACTATCTGGAAATACGCACACCATCCTCTGTTGCAGCCTCAAATCCGCTCCCATGTGTGGCGCTGCCTGAGGCAGGTGTATCATACAGCTGAGCGCTCTAACGCTTTACACTCATCCTTTGTCGTGTGTGGCCAGTATAGAACGCCGTTCCACCGCATGGAGAAGTGTCCTACCTCTAAAGTGATATGGCGCGAAGTTCAACGTCTGCTGGGCCAGGATCAAATGCATCCCTTCAGTCTGTCAAGAGATATGTTTGCTTTATCAATGGCCTCCCCCCTTCCACCCTCCCTCTGTGCTCTGGTGGTTGCAATCGCCATGTGGACTATCCACACGATTGTCTTGGATGCCATCGCAGGCTCCACCCTCACCCTCCCAGAAGCTGTCCAAAGATTCCGGTCTCATTTGGTGGACCACTTTCAAGAGTGGATGTTTGGATACCTCCCACCGCGTTGCTGACAGCTGGTCTCCTCCTGGTTCCCAGTCTGGTTCGTCAAATCAGACCACTTCCTCCACACGTGTTCAATTGTGGCTACTGCCCCTTTACACGTTCCCCTCCCCATAAGTGGCGTTCCCGCTGGCAACAAGAGATAGCATCGCTTCTCTGGGGTGCCTTCCCTAGTAATAAGTTTTGTCTCTTCTGAGTCATATTCAGAAGTGTCCGTCCCATGG
Organism: Massospora cicadina; assembly: GCA_022478985.1. Classification (NCBI taxonomy): domain Eukaryota; kingdom Fungi; phylum Entomophthoromycota; class Entomophthoromycetes; order Entomophthorales; family Entomophthoraceae; genus Massospora; species Massospora cicadina. The sequence continues at coordinate 79,357 of JAKSZP010016028.1, read as the reverse complement.
TCAGCCTTCCCCGAAATAAATTTGAATTCTGGTAGTCTATTACTATGCGGTTGGTGCCATCCTTCTTTTTTACAATTAGAACGGAAAAAGCCCACAGGCTTTTGGGCGGTTCAAGAATCGCTTGCTTTAGCAACTTGTCAATTTCGTTAGTGACAACATCTTCCACTACCCTTGATCAGAGGATCAGCTGGGACCTTATAGGGGGATGATCTCCTGTGTCTACTTGATGGACCACCCCCAAGAACACCCTAAGTCGTGATTGTTGGCAGTGAAAATCCCCTTGTACTTCTGAAATAAAGCTATTGCTTGGTTTTTTTGCTCTTCTGACAGTCCTATTAAATTACTCCATGGTACCATTATTAGAATGCTGGTCAGTGCCTTGACTGGTAGGTCAAATTTGTCCAAAGACCCAAATCCTGAATCTGAAGAACCTTGTTTATTGGAATCAAATGTAAATACACTACAATTTAGTGTCAGCGGATTTGAATTGGTTTGCTCTGGAGTTTGCTAACAAAACCTTAATCTCTCCAAGTCCTGGAAGTATAATCCCTGGAGTCACATGGATTTCAAACCGCGTTTGATGATAGAGCCCAATGACCTCCCCATATAGCCCAATAGGGACTTCCACCTCTAACTCTGTGTTCACTAAAACTTGATGCCCAGAAGGAATAGATATGTGCCCTGCTGTCGGACATTTTCCTCCCAGGGGCCTGACAAAGAATGTTGAGGGGCAATCGTGGGAGAAATGGGGAAATGTCAGACATATTCAAGTCTGCAATGCTAATATTAATGATCTAATTCTTCATACCATCTTTTTCCAGCATGACTTTGGTACCGTGCGGCCTTGTGAACAACATTTGCCAGATCTGACGTATTGTCTTGTTGATGATGACGAAGTTGCCCATATAATTGATACAAAAGTTATAAAAGCAATTGAGCGATTGGAAAAGGAAACTTCTTGAGCTAAAGTGATGCAAGCTTAAAATGACCCAATAGGTCCTTCTCACATATTTCCTATTTCAGAATGAGCTAAGCAATCCAAACCTTGAACTCTAATATGTTAAATATGAATTATCAACTTGAGAATAGGGGTCCTTTCTTAACCTCCGCGGCTATCAATAAATACACAAAAAAGCCCAGAGTTCCTAAGTTTTATTATTTATTTAACTCTATTATTTTAAGTGGTTTTCTCCCCCAGTTGTTGGAATTTTAGGCTTATAAGCACCAGCGAGCAAAATATCTCCAAAAGTCCAACAAGTGGTGCTCACTACAGGGGTGCCTTTATACCACTAAACTCCTTTACAAAAATGACAATTAACTCAGAACCAAGGCTAACTGCCTTGGAGCAGCAACTAGCCAGTGATTTGTCTCGCCTCAAAAGGCTTGAGCAGCACTCTTCCCCAGGCCCTTATGGGGCCTCCCCTCTCATTCACAAACCCCCTTTTAGGGATAAGTTCACCCCAGGTAAGAGAAGTGTTGCTGTTTTCCTCTTTATGTATGAATTTGCTATGGAAGGGGCAACGGATCATCTTAAAATTAAGCACCTCCTTCCTTTCTTGAGTCATGGCGCCCAAGAGATCATGGTTCCACACATGGCTACCCTTAGCACCTGGGCGGAGGTGAAGCAAGCCCTAACTAAAGAATTTGGCTCATTACGAAGTTTGAATAGGCAGAAACAGGCCTTTATGTGCCTTAGCCTATCACAGGATGAATCAATCGCCTCCTTTGCCAAACAGCTTTTACATGAAAGCGCAACCCTATTGCTTGCTAAAATGCTACCCCTAGACGATGCTATTGCAGCTATCTTGTCTGGCTTGGTGGCCTATCCTGCATTAGTCATGCATCTCGCTTCCATAAAGCGCACTTTCAAAAATGTACACGATATCAAGGAGGCCTTGTTAGAGGTGGCGGATATATATGAGCTTGATCCTACACAAAGAGCGATGAGCCAAGCTTCCACGCCACCCAATGTTGCATCTACTATGGCTGTCTCCCTTTGGAAACCTGACCCTGCGGAGTTGCCAGCACAAACTGCTTCTACTTCCCATAACAATAAGAAGATGGTTATAGCTGTGATGGGGCAGTGCTCCTCGTCAGCTCCAGATCAACAAACCCCATTGGTGAAAGTAGACGCCCCTTTTTCTGGCTTATCTTTATCTTCAAAGCCTGCGTCTAAGCCTAAACCCCTTCCTCGGGTACCAACTGCCCCCACTAACAATGGGTCAAATGGCCAGGTCACGAAAGCTAAACCACCTGGTGCACCAAAGCACCCAGCCACTGCTCGGCATAATGCTGTTGAAGTTGAAGCATCCAATTCCATGGCGCTGCCCCTTCATCCTCTGGCTCAAAAGTGCAGCCGATGCAGCTAGCTATCACTTTGTCTGACTCCCCTCCTTCGGCAGAGCAGTTTCCCAAAGTGCCTGAAGCGTCACGTTCTCATAAGGCGCTACCTTTATCCCCACTGGCCTCTCCTATAGTTGTACCTCGCACTAAACCTATAACCATGGGCAACCTGAATCTATCCCTCCTAAGGCTCAAGTTAAAGCTGTTGCCAATCCCATACCTCCACCTAAGAAGGGAAGCGTTGACCTCCCCACACCCCCTATGGACTCTCTAACCTGTATTGAGAATCCCTCTGATGACGAGACTGAGGTGGGTTGTGAAGATAACGGTCACTATGTCTTAGGAGCCCCAGGGGAAGTGGAGGTACCCAATCACTTAAAACCAGAGCGAGTGGATTGGGCTAAAGTGCCCAGCCGCACCTATCTTTATCAGGTGTTGAGAGGCCTGGAGGTTATTGATACCGCCAGTGACGCGGATCAGCTTGTTGCCTCAATGCTTCGGCTCCCTCAGAGTGTTTATACGTTGCAAACTATCCAGGAGAAATACCCTGAGACTGCCAACCGCCTTGCCTCCACGCTCAATCTCAAGGAGGTTCTTGCTCTTCCCTCCAAGCTGGGTGGAACTTTAACTAAAGTAGAAGTTGTTGTTAAGGGAGTGCGGGTTAAGGCTATTCTTGACACTGGGTCTCCTGTGAACGTTGTGTCTTCAAGGCTTATGAAAAAAATAAGTTGGCTCCTGACCTCGACTATACTCAAGAGTTTGGAACGGCGGGGCCAATCAATACCCGCGCCATTAAGGCTTACTCATCTTTACCTATCCGATTTGGGAAACTTCTCCTCTCAGCCCCAGCGGTAGCCTTAACCAACAATACATATGACATGCTCATTGGTACCCAGTTCATACTCGAGTATGAGGGGATCATCAATCTGAAACAGGGCTATCTCTCCCTGCTTAACTACGAGGTTCCTCTGATTTTAGCCAATGAAGAGCTCAATAAAAAAGATTTCACCTGTACTGTTGAGTTTCCCTCTTCTGCCTTATCCCTACACTACACAACGGCAGGACGCAACACCAAGATGTTGCCTCCATCAGTGGACGCCCTCGAGGGTATCCCTTTCCATGCTACAGAAGAGGTATTAATTAAAGAGGGTGAACAGAAGGTGCTAGACACCAAGGTTACTATGCAAATCCCCCGCAACTTCTTATTACACCTAACAAGCATTGATGGAGTTAGCCCCTTGGAGCCTAGAGTTCTGCCATGTGTACTAGACCCAGCGTATCAACGGCCTATCAACCTTCTGCTTGGAAATCTCACCTCGAAGGATATGGTCGTAAAAAAGCACCAGGAGATCGGAAGAGGCTTTCTGATTCCCCTTGAGGAAATAAGCCAAGTCCACTGCATTGGGTCTATGGCAGATATGGGCTTACCTGCTGACCAGTCAATATGTACCCTACCTTTCAATAATATCTCCGATGAGCTAACCCCATCTGAGTTGGAGAAGGTACACACCCTGCTGGAGGCCTATAGTGACATTTTCTCCACCTCTGATAATGACTATGGACATAAGAAAGAGTGGACTCATACCATTGACGTTGGTGATGCTCACCCTATCCGCTCCAAACCCTACCGCAAATCCAAAGTGGAGGAGCTCCAGATGCGAACATAGCTCAAACAGCTGCTAGATGCTGGGTTGCTAGTGCCATCCCAAAGCCCTTGGTCTTCCCCGCTCCTGTTGATAAAGAAGAAAAATGGGGGTCATTGGGTGGTTATGGACTACCGTAAGCTGAACAACCTCACTAAGAAGGAGAGCTATCCTATCCCCCGCATTGATGATGCGCTAGCCCAACTCACCAGGTCTAAATTTTTCTCCGCTATGGACTTGGCTAGCGGGTACTGGCAGATGGACCTTTCTCCACAGGATCAGGAGAAGTGCGCCCTTATCTGCAGTTAGGGGTTTTTCAACCCACTCAGATACCTCAAGGTTTGTGCAACGCACCCGCCACTTTTCAGCGGGCCATTGATTACATCCTCCAGGACCTTAAGCTGAGCTGTGTCATTGTTTACTTAGTAACATCACATTCTTCTAAAAAACTTTCAATGAGCATCTCGCGCACCTAAAAGAGGTGTTATAACGCTTGTGGGCATCTAACCTCAAACTAAAGCCCTCCAAGTGTACTTTCTTCCAGAAGAAGCTGGACTTCCTCGGGCACGCCATCTCCCAAGATGGGATAAAACCTCTACAAGACAAGGTTGAAGCAATATCTAAGATGCTCCCTCCTAAAACTCTTCAGGACATACAAGTCTTCTTAGGCATGATGGGGTACTACCATCAATTCATCTCTAAATTCGCCCAACTCAGCGAGCCCCTTGTACGTCTCCTGGCTAAGAACACCCCTTTACATTGGGGTGCCGAACAAAAAGCCGCGTTTGAGAGCATGAGGCGCTATTACAAAAAAGGCCAATACTCCGTTACCCTGACTATGGCATGCCCTTCATGTTATTCACGGATGCTTCTGATTACGCCGTTGGAGCTATCTTAGCTCAATTGGACGAAAAGGGGTTGATCATCCCGTGTCATATTTTAGTAAAATGCTTTCAAAAGCTGAGCGCAATTACAGCGTCACTGAGAAGGAGTGCTTAGCTGTCTCGCTTGCTGTTAAGTAATACCGCCCTTTCCTTTATGGCACTTCCTTCAAAGTAATCTCCGACCACGCCTCCATAAAGTGGTTGCAGAATATGAAGGATCCCACTGGGCGGTTAGCTTGCTGGGCTCTTAAGCTCCAGCATTATGATATGACTATCGAGCATTGCACTGGAACACGCCATATGAATGTTGATGGGTTAACGCGTTTGCCTGTTCTTCACCTTGATAATAGTGAAGCTGAGAGGTTGCATGACCTCCTAATGACTCCCAGGGTATGGGCTGATGAAGATGAGCCCGTACAAAAGATGTTAGCCCGGAACTCCCGCAATACCAAGGTGGAGAGCGGGAAGTTATACAAGCAATTGGGGGCCAAATGGTTGCCCTATCTCCAGCCGTCTGAGCGCGTACCTGCGATCATGGAGTCTCACACTATCATGGGCCATGGCGAAGTCAGGAAAACCTATGAGTGGGTTAAAGAGTGTATTATTGGGAGGGCATCATGGAAACCATAACAGAAGTCTTGGATGCCTGCCTGACCTGCAAAAAACAAACCTGCTTCAAATCCCATTATTAGTACCAACCTAAGACGCCCCATCAACCTTTCCACATTATTATTTTGGATGTGGTAGGTACTCTCCCTCAGACTACTGGGGGTAATCATTATATCTTGGTTGGTATAGATCATTTTACAAAATGGGTTGAAGCTGTGGCTCTCCCCGCTCAGACTACAAAAGCCACGGATAACTTTTTACATCAATACATCTTCACGCGGCATGGTTGTCCCCAGATTCTCCTTTGTGATAACGGAAAAAACTTCACTTCCAGAGTGGTAGAGCTTCTTGCCACTTCCATGAGGACGCAACAACTTTTCTCCGCTCCCTATAATCCATCCACCAACGGGGCTATAGAAAGAGCTAATGGGACCCTGGTCTCTATATTGCGGAAGATGGCCAGTTCAGACCCTCTTCACTGGGATCTCTACTTACCCAGTGCGCTTATGGCCTATCGCATTAGCTATCATCATATACTTAAAATGTCCCCTTTCCATGTGTTATATGGGCAAGAACCTGGGGTACCAGCGCTATTAGCCAAAGATGTCTTCTCTGATAGGACCAATCCTGAACAAGCCATGAGAAAGTTGGCCCAGCACATCATCCAACTACAGTCTGAGGCTATGACTAACTTAGCAAAGACTGTCACCAAAGAAGGCCAAGCTGCAAATGAGCTCAGGGCCCCTCTTCCCTCATTTCAGGTATCTGACTTGGTCCTCTATTACCACAACTGAATCACTCCAAGAAGTGAAAAAGCTTGGCTCTATCTGGGAAGGGCCCTTCTCAATCACATACAAGTGAGGGGATGAGTATTCTATCAAATCCCTTGCTTCTGGAATCACCATCAACCAAGTTCACGGGTGCTTCCTTTGGCCCTATTCTCCCCCCAACATTCTTGAGGGGGTAATGTCAGACATTTGCCTCCCAGGGGCCAGACAAAGAATAGTGACGGGCAATCATGGGAGAAATGGGGAAATGTTGGATCTATTCAAGTCCACGATGCTAATATTAATGATTCAATTCTTTATACCATCTTTTTCTAGCATATATTTGGTACCGTGCAGCCTTGTGAACAACATTTGCCAAATTTGACATATTGTCTTGTTGATGATGACGAAGTAACCCGTATAATTGATACAAAAGTTAGAAAAGCAATTGAGCAATTAGAAAAGGAAACTTCGAGCTAAAGTGATGCGAGGCTAAAATGACCCAATAGGTCCTTCTTGCATATTTCCTAATTAAGAATGCACTAAGCAATCTGAACCTCGAACTCTAATATGTTAAATATGAATTACCAACGTGAGAATAGGGGTCCTTTCTTAACCCCCGCGGCTATCAATAAATACCCAAAAAAACCCAGAGTTTCTAAGTTTTATTATCTATTTAACTCTATTATTTTAAGTGGTTTTCTCCCCCAGTTGTTGGATTTTTAGGCTTATAAGCGCCAGAGAGCAAAAAATCTCCAAAAGTCCAACAGACATCACAAGTCTTTAATCGGAATACTGGCCAAGCGCTGGGCCAAAATATAAGAATTCATACTCAACTACAGATATTAATTATCATACTATTAATGATTAATAATCCATTCTACTATACAATTTGACGAAGTGCAATAGGAAACCAAACCTATGCAGTAAAAAGGTTAATAGGCTTGTAAATTAATTTTAACCCTCCAGTAAATTTATACAGATACCATTTCTGGTAATTCCACAGAAGGACTGGCCTCAGGTACTTGACTGGGAGTATGAGTCCTGGGAGGACCATAGAAGATGTTCTGATGTGCAGTTGAATCATCAGCTGGAAGAGCTGAAGGTCTTTATCATACATGATATCAAGCAGTTGTTGGTACTGAGTCTCTGAATTTGACATATGAGCTGGATGAGAGAGGGGATGTCAGAATTATATGATAGTTGGCATTATGTACTCTGAAGTCAATTAAGCTTTAATTTTAGAGAAATCAATCTCAAAATTAATAGGATAAGCTCTCCAGAGAAAAATTAAGAATGATGAGCTAAGAGGTTATTATGAGAAAATTACGAGGGCAAATATAGTAAAGCATTCCTAATTGCAACAAAATAAACATTGATGCAAGATTCTTTGTCAAGGATGAGGAGAAAAATCAGGAAATCGAGGATGCTGGACCAAGAATCCTGAATATGACAGCCGGTCATATGCCTCTTGTGGGGAAAAACTGGATCCCAGGATTAGTATCATCACAAGTAAATCAACCAGGCATGACAGAAGGTCATGAAGACCGCACTCTGAGATGGTGGTAGCGAGGAGGAAGAGGAAGAGAGCCGCATGCCAAAGGTCATCTTGATCAGCGTTGAGTACCAATTGACCATACTCCACTTGAACCAAAGAAGTATTCAACCTAGTGTCCAAAGCGGTATTCTACTGTCCCAATCCTTTTTTCGCTGGAGATCTAGGAAAGAGGGGGGATGTGTTAATATTTTTGCTCATATTCCCAGCCAACTAGATTACCAGGGGTCGCTAGGGGATAATTCCCTGTAGCAAAGTGAATTGGATATCAGTTGACACCAGTTTCAGGTTAAAAATGTTTGGTTGATTTTATGTAATTCACCTGATTTGGATCCATCTATGATCAATCTGGGTGAATGCATAAGATCTCATTGGTCAGGGTTGCTGACAAAATGGGGGCATCTGATAGTTGACTGATGATTAACTATAAGGTTAATAATTGGGATCAGTTGAGTTCCATCACCGATCAATTAGGAATTTAAGGATCAAGTTGTGAGGCAAGTGATGCCTCCTGCAACTAGCAAATCAATCAGTTGGTTCACGACCTGCCTTAATGGGTAATAGGTACCATTAACTAAGCAGGTTGCTTACCAAATATGGATGGTTCGCTAGTGTTGAGAGGAAAATGTTAGGGACACGTTTTCTGACTCTTTTCATTTTAGGTCTTACGGATGTCCACTGATGGAAGTCTAGCCAGGATGGGAAGATTATCGCTGATGAGATGATGATGGGTAATTCAATGGCAACAGCTGCCATTTCATTGATGAGGTGCCAACCAAAAGTTGGGCGCAAAATTTCAACTATAAATTCCCTTAAGAATTCACTTAAAAAAGCACCTTTTTACCAGTATTTACCAGAATCTATTACTAGTTCTATTCTTTAAGGAATTATTGCTGTGTGCATTAATTGGAGGCTATTTAGGATAAAGAGTAAGGATCAAGTATTCTGAGAAGCTGAGCTGAGATGGGGACTGCTGCCGACTGTGTGTCACCAGAGAGAAGCCATAAACGAGGATCTGAGTGTGGATAAAGTTAGGAAGTATAAGGGAATGAATCCCTATTGAGTACATCTTAAGTATTTCGAGGAGGATACTGGTCAAGCGTTTGAACTAAGACTAGTGATCTATTCAATTAAGGTTAATAGTCTTCAAACTATTATCAAATCAGTTATATATATTATTATCAGACAACGTGAAGGATTGCATAACACCAAACCTGTGCAGTTATAAATTTAGGATTATCAGTTGTTAACAATCCATGAAACCGTTAGAATCTAACAACAGGGTCTCAAAAACCATTCAGTTTTCAAAATTTCCAGCTTGGGTCAGCCTTGCCTACAATTGATAACACAAGTCAGTCAATTACCAAGTATAGCACACTGCCCAATGGAAGTATGTGCTTATAGGTGCACCTCAGCTTAGTACCATTTCCATCAATTGAATCACCAATTTTTCTTGAATTTGTCTACCCAAGACCAATCTCTATCTTTGGTCAACTTTTCCCCATAATAAAGAACCCTTCATTAGTATACTTTTTACATATGTCATCTTAGATAAACTTGTGAATGGACCCCTTTTGAGGAGGTCTCATGCGACGTTAGCTATTTAATTTTACCAACTTTAACTCTCTCCGTTTTGCACCGTTGGGCCGCCCAGAGTCACTCCAACCTGTGCTGCCTATATACTCCCGCTCAGAGCACCGCTAGGGTATGGACTTCTCTTTGGGGTTTACTCCTGCCTGGTTGTTAGTTCAGTTTTGGTTCTTCTATATACTACTAAACACTCTTACCCTAAGTTATTACAGCTTAAGAACCCTCTGTGGGGATCTAGTAACTTTATTACTAATGAATAGTTACCTGGAGTTGGGCCTGTGCACTGTGCACTACCACGCTGGGAATAGTAGAGTTATAGACATTCCTTACATTAGTTGACCAACTACTTTCTTTTACGTGCACAAACTTTTTTCAGTGTGGGACTTTCAAAAAGTGCAAATGAGGTGCATCAGCTATTGTCCATGGCCGCATTGGGGCTCACTTCCATTTACTTTTTTTGCCAAAGGTTGGAGCATCTTGGCGTTATTCTTACTACCTCTGATTGGAAAGTACACACACTTCTTGTTAATACCTAGTGAATATGGATGCTCTGCGATCCAAGAGTTGTGTCTTCCCTGACTTTCCACTAAAATTCACAAAATCAATACAATATAACTGTTTTTTCCTCGGCAATGCAATTGAACAGTGCAGGAAGGATCATTGTCAACTGGCCTGATGGTGATGGACCTAGATAAAGGTGCATAACCCACCGCCAAAATGGTTATGGTATCATTTTTTAGCCCAAAACGCGTTTTATAACAATGTTTCCATATATACAACTGAGCCATATAGCTTCTCTTATGACTCAGATATGGACCCCATTTCAGTGTATCAAATCACGCCAGATAATCCACGCTTGACCACAACCGCGATTCATATATCACAGGAGGTGGAAAAGGAGTTGATTCTTAGCAACAAAAATGTTTATGCAGTTGAAAATATGATGAGATATGTAAGCTCATTAGTAAGAGTGGCCAGCTATCCCTCTTCATTCTTTGATTCAGAAATGTACCCTGGAAGTATGTGTATGCCTGAGGAAGATTTTTGTGGTGAAGTGTTGGCGTTGTATGATATAAATAAAGATCATTTGTGTTTTTTTGTTGACTGCAACCTTTTCATCCCTTTCAGGTAAAATTAGCCTACTATCTTGGTGGATACAGGAGCCTTTGAAAATTTTATGGACCAAGACCTACCCGACTACCTTGAGCTTAGTTACTTGCCATATGGTGGTTAGGGGAGGGGATTCTCAAGTTATTTTACCCTGAAGGTTCTAGGTTAGTGGATTATTAAGTGGACAAGTATCTTTTGATGGATCGTTTCCAGGCAGATAAAACCTTTTGTACCCCATTACTTTGGGAGTAGAATAGTGGAGAAAGTTTGATGTCAGGACCAACTTGAGAGACAATACCCTAACCTTAACATTAAAGAATGGTATTATAATAATTTTTCCATTGTCTGAGGCTAACTTTCAGGCTGACTTGCCCAACTGGCCCAATATCCACACTCTCAGCCTTGCTCCATTGTTGAAGCCCTCACTGGAGGTACCTTTACCTTCCTGTTTGGAGGTTCTGAATATTCGTTTGATGCGGCTTCAGTCAATGAAGTACATGCTCATTCAGAGTTTGATTGCAAGATCAAGCTCACTGTTGATCTGGTGCGTATATCTTCCTCGATTTACCCTCTGACCATATTGGAGAAAGCAGCATAGGATGTGTGGGTTAAAGAGCAGTTAGCCAAAGGCGTAATTTTTCAGCGTACCTCCCCAGTATGCTTCCCTCTTCTCTTCGTGGAGAAAGCCAATGGTACTGTACGCCCATGCATATATTATGGGAACCAAAACAATGTAACTTTCCCAGATTTACATCTCATCCCCTTTTAATTGACAGATTGCACGCTATGTGGAGAAGGAAAAAGTCTTCTCCAAACTGGATTGCCTAAAAGCTATAAATCAGATTCAAATTAAGAGGGTCCAGGAGTTGCTAACCGCATTCTGTACCAGAAAGAGATTTTCCAATTTCGTGTTATTCCTTTTTGGGATTAAGAATGCCACTTCTATCTTTCAACGCTGTATTGATGTGGCTTTGGGGGGACCTGCTGAGGTATGCGCGGTTTCTTCATGAAAGATTTTCTAGTGTTTTCCCCTGATAATGAGTCCCATGCAGCACATCTTTGGCAAATAGTGGGCGGTTTAAAGCCAACCTTACGCTGAAGATCAGTAAATGTGAGTTTTTAAGTGCCAGGTCACCTTTTTGGGCAACGGCGTGTTTGACCAAGGACACATGATAACTCCACAAAAGGAGAAGGCGATTTGTGAGTGGCCCATTCCAACTTCAGTCAGAGAATTAAAGAGTTTTTGGGGATGTTTATGTTCATCAAGAAGTTCACACCAAATTTTTCTGAGGTGGCGGCACCCTTGTATAAGGCGAGTGGGGCAAAAGTGCTTTAGTGGTCCCCCATTATGGAGGATGATTTTATGTAGTAATTTGCATCCTGTTGTCCACGTCCATCCTTCACCATGCTGATCATGGTAAGGAGTTCATTGTGTCTACTGATATCTCTAACTTCACCATAGCAGCTGCCTTATTACAAGTAAATGAAGATGGAATAGAGCATCCGGTGGTATATTTTTCTAGGAAGATGTCTTTACTTGAATTAAACTACGCTGTTTATGTCAAAGAGCTATTATAAGGGGGTGGAGTCATTGGATTATTGGCGTCATCACCTGCATGGCTCTTCCCAACCTTTCTGTGTATGTACAGATCACTGTGACTTGCTGTAATACAACGCACCTCTTGTCTTAACTCCATGGCAGACCTGTTGGCATTAGACCCTTTCCCAATTTGCATTTTCTTATGAGATTACTAATGGCAAGGAGAATGGGTTGACGGATGCTGTAAGCCGCAATCCTGCTTTAGCTCCTGATCCAAAGGATGTAGAGGTCCATAATACTCAGTTTATGAATCCACTGGGTAAGATTGTGTCTCAACTTCCCAATCCTACGGCCAATAGGACAGCGCCCACTCCTCTGGAAAATATGTAGGAAACAGCATGTTTAGAAAGGTAGTCATATCTCAGCCGTTGTTGGTCAAATATACTAAGGTCCTTGCTAAGAGCGCACTGAATCAAAAAGGATCTAACCAAGTGTTATCACTAAAGGATGAGATGGTATGTTTTCAGGGGCGCCATTGGGTTCCCGCTGGGACCACTTCACCTGGAAATCATCTGGGACCTTCATGACGGTTTCACCGTTGGTCGTCCTGGGAAGGTGAAGACTCAGGAGCTAATTTGATGCACATACAATTGGAAGGACTTACCCGCTCAGGTTGGAAGGTATTGTAAAGAGTGCCTGATCTGCAATCAAATGAACCAATTTGACAACCACTAGCAGGGCTGTTGGTACTAGTTCAAGAGGCTGAAGGGCCTTGGACTTCTCTATCAGTTGATTTCATTGTGTAATTACCCGTTTCTAATGGTTATGATGCCATTGTCAGAATTTGAGATAGAGATCAAATTGGATTCCCCACTTCTGAATTGGGCCATACCAAATCATATTTCAAACCTTCCCAAAGAGAATCAGCTTCAGAAACACCCTCCCCAATTTCGGAGACACATGGAGCAGCGTTTCCACCAACTTGGTCAGGTGGGTGACACAATCCATTGAGGATACCCATGAGGAGGCCATTCCAGAAAATCAGTAAAGATCCTGAATAGATGAGGCCCCAACGATCCCTAAGGCACCAAGTCCCAACACACCCTATAAATATCAAATCCTTCTAAGCCTTTTAAATTTTTTCAATAACTAACCCAACATTCCGCTTTCTTTTTGACCTTTTCTGCAAATTAGCAGCTTCGAGCTACTTTTGGACCTTGGTGCCAGTTTAGAGAACTGTAGCACTGACAAGAGTGGTGCTCCTACAGGGGGCTTTGATTTGTCCCAAGTGAAAATGTCTATCACGATGGAAAATACTAGCAGCCTAGAAGACCAAAAAGCTGGTCAGTTAAAAAGCGTTGCTCAATGGGTTAGTAACTCGCAGCATGAAATACCAGCCACTCAACCTGAAATATTAGAACTTTGAGCCGCTTTCCAGTTCACCCTGCCTTCTATTGACGGAAGTCAGTACCAACTTCAATATGAAACCCTTAACGAGGTAATCCTACAACTAATAAATGGCATCTACTCTGCGGGTGCTCGTACTAGTCATTCCTGCACCTCCGCTATTCCCTCTACCATGTGGGACCTCTACGGCTCAGCCCAGCTTCTGCCAGCAGAACTCACATTGGGACATGAATGTTACCTCCACCATTTCGTTCACCCCACTATTCATCACCTACTCCAGCTGGTTGAGTTTCACCATCAGGAGGTCTCACGCCAACTGGGGCTCACCCAGGCCCTACATACCCACCTCATCAATTTTTATAATGCAGCCTCCTCCTTCGTTCATGACAACTGCAATGCCATAATTGATAATTGACAGCTGATTAATGAATCTGAGATCAGGTAATGGTGTTAGATTATGGGATCTCTGGGTATCTTGGGGATGAGCTGAGTCAGAATGTCCAACACCTCGAAACAACCTGGAATAAAAGCCTCCTCCAAGTTGAGGATCTGGTACAGACCTTACAGCAACACTATCGGGAGCTGGCCTCTTTTGACCACTCATCTAGGGGTGAAGGTCCTGAAGGGCCTCGGGGCCTGAAGGCCCTGTGGGGAGCGAGGGGCCTAAAGGGCCAGATGGTCCCTGTAAACCTCCTGGACCCCCAGGTCCCTCAGCTTTCACTGCTGTGGCCCTGAGGATCCCTGGTGGAAGGATGTGATGACAGCCTTGGCAGGTTTATGTAAGAAAATTCGGAATGTAGCCAAAGGATGCAGACTCTGAACGGATGGAGTCCCTCTTGACCCTAGGGTCTCCCTAGATGCCCTGTCGGATGAAATGGGTAACTTTAGCATTTTTGCCGAGCTTACCAATGCCTACATCTCTCAGCTGAGCAAACTTGTCAAGGGTTTGAGAACTGCCTGACCACCCTCAAAGACCGGTTTCACCTCCAGCATGCCAACGTACAATCTCTAAAAGATCAAGTCGCGGACAAGGCTTCCATTTCCTCCCTCAACCAAAATTGGGATGGTGTCCAGGAGGAACTTGAGGGCCTATGATGCCGGCTATACCTGCAGGATCCCTGTAAATATGCGGAAACTGAGGTTTCAGGGCCAACACCTATCCCTGGTGTTTACACCCTCTCCGCTCCTCTGGCAACTAACTTTAAACCTAGTTTTAAAGAAAGGTTCATTTCCAGCCAATAGAGCATTGCATCCTTCCTGTACGTTTATGAGAGCTCCATGGAGAATGCCACCAATTGGCAGAAGGTAAAACATATCCACTCCTGCCTAGATAGCACTGCCCAGGAGATCATGACCCCTCAATTAAGGGAGTGCACAACTTGGGATCAGGTTTGCACGTCTTTAATCAAAGAGTTTGGCAGCAACCAAATCTAAGCCAAGCAAAAACAGGCTTTCATGGGTATCCGACTGAAAAAGGAGAAAGCCCCACAGAGTTCACCTGCAGCTTTTATGCCCAAGCTCAATCCTTGGTCACCACAATTCATATCACCCTGGACGACACTATTACCACTGTCATTTCTGCATTGGGATCCTATCCTGAGGTCCAAATGCATATGATTGGCCAGGAGAATGGGTTCATCTGCATCTTAGAAATCAAGGTGGCCCCTAATAAGATCCCTTTGTCGACTTTACACTTTAAGGCTACTACCACAGGTCCCTCTAACCGTCTTAGAGTCCATGTGATCGAAAAACAGAAAATCCTCAATCCAGATGCACTTACTGTAACGGTTCCAGACAAAGCGCCAAGAACTTCTGGAAACGACTTGCTGAGGAGTCGGGAAAAGGGCAGTCAGCATGAAGGATGAGACACTTCGTGCTGACAACCCTACCCAGCCTCAAGAATCCTCTGCAACCTTGAACAAACTAGGAGCTATTGAATCTGGAGAAGAAGTTTTGGTATCTAATGATAATAAAAAAAAGATACTGCTTACTCTTCTTCTGATGACACTCCCATGTTCCTCACCCTGCTGCCCCAGTTTGGAAGTCTGGCCACCCGGGGTCGCAGTTCAATTTCATAAGAAACCAGTCCATGCATAGTTGACAGTGGCTCCCATGTAAATGTCATATCCTCCAAGTTATTGAAACGCATCAAGATCGCTCCCAATATGCCGCACTAAATGGAGTATGGCATGGCTGGCCCTCAGTGCATCCGATCTATAGGGGCTTATTCATCTCTACCAATACAATTTGGAAGCTCTCTGTTGACATGCCCGCCGTTGCTCTGGATAACCCTAGCTATGACCTGCTCCTCGGAACTCAGTTTATTTGAGATTATTCAGTAGTGCTTTATTACAACGGTGGCTTTCTATCCTTACTTGGTCATCATATTCCGCTTATCTTTGAGACCCACGTGACTCTAAAACTGAGGTTAAAGCCTGGGCTTGTCTGCTAAAGAGTGAAAGCCAAATTGATCAGCTCAAATATCACATTAGGGGTTCCCAAGTCCGATTGCGCCCTCCTGCTGTTGACGGGCAAGAAGGCATGTCAATTTACTTACCTAAGGAGACTACCATTCCCCTGAAATCTCAGGTAATCGCTGATACCTGGGTCCATGTCAACATCCCATTGGGGTACTTGCTAGAGGTCCGAGGCCTAGACAACCCATCCCCAAAAGGAGGTGCTAAATTGTCCCTGGATCCTAGATCCCACTTTTGCTGGATCTTTATCAGTGCTGTTGGCCAACCTTACTGATAAACCCAAAATAGTAGGTCCAAACAGCCCTGCCACCTATGTCCGCCTACATATGGTAGAAGCTATCACCAACGTCCAAAACTTTGGGGACTCGAGAGACTTCAGCTTGAAAGCTCAACCCCAGTTAGTCTGATTGATACTATTATCAGTAAAGACCTCTCAGATGACCAACATTATAAGTCCCAGAGTTGTTGGAAGAATATTTGGACCTATTTTTGACCTCGACCTTTAACTTCAGAAAAATGAACAGGGTCCTCCATCATGTAGAAACTGGGGATGCTCCTCCTTTCCAGTCCTGACCTTACTGAAAGAGCAAGGTCAAGGAGGCCCAGGTGACCGTTGATCTAGAACAACTACTTGACGCCGGACTCCTTGTGCCCTCACAAGTCCTTGGGCCCCTCCATTTCTGCTGATTTGGAAGTAAGATGGTAGCCATTGGGTGATGATGGATTATTGATGACTCAACTCCATCACTAAAAAGGACAGTTATCCTTTACCTTGAATTGATGATTCCCTCCATCTTCTCGCTGGATCTCAATACTTTTCCGCCATGTACCTTACCAGCGGGTATTGGCAGGTTGAGCTCACCCCTGAGGACCAGGCTAAGTTTGTGCTCATCGTCAATGAGGGACTATTTGAGCCCACCAGGATGCCCCAAGGCCTTTGTAACGCCCTGGCTACTTTGCAACATGCCATGGATGGGATCCTTGGGGACTTGAAGCTTTACTGTGTCCTTGTTTATCTAGATGACATTACCATTTTTTCTTAAACCTTTGATGGGCACATTGAGCATCTATGGGAAGTCTTCAATCGGCTATAAAGGGCGTCCACAAAGCTAAAACCCTCATAGTGCTCCTTCTTTCAGTCTGAATTAGAGTTCCTGGTGCACAAAGTTTCCAAGGACGGCATCCAGCCTATACTGGACAAGGCCACCGCCATAGAAAATATGACGCGCCCCAAGAGCTTAAGGGATATTCAGATATTCCTAGGCATGGCGGGCTATTTTTGGCAGTTTATTCCCCAGTTTGCCAACCTTGCTGATCCTCTGTTTTACCTCCTGCAGAAAAATGTTATTTGAGTGGCGGCCTGAACAAGAACAGGCTTTTAATGCCTTGAGAACCGCTCTATGTACTAAACCCATTATAGTCCACCCTCACTTTGACCAAACCTTCTTGTTGTTCACAGATGCGAGTGACGTCACCATCAGGTCTATCCTGGCCCAACGTGATGAAAACCAGGCCGACCACCCCATGGCCTTTTTAGTAAAACACTAAGTAAAGCTTAGCAGAACTACAGCATCACCGAGAGGGAATGTCTAGCCATCCTACTAGCCATCAAACATTTTTGGCCTTACCACTACGGTACCTATTTTACTATAATTACAGACCACTCCTCACTCCAGTGGCTTCAACAAATGAAGGACCCTGATGGCCTGCTATCAAGGTGGGCTCTATGACTGCAAAGCTACGATTTCATCATCATCCATTGTGCAGGCAAGATTCACCAGAATGCTGATGGCCTCTCCAGGATGCCAGTTCTAGCAGCGTTGACCCCCAAGGAGGACTGGCTGTATGATCTAATAGGCTGACCAGAGCAGTGGAAGTTGTAAACCCCAGAGGTCCAAAATGAACTCTGAAGGAGGACTCATGACACACAAATCAGGGATGGGCTGCTTTACAAGAAGGTCAACAAGAAGTGGCTACCTTACATCCGCCCCTCCTTTAGAATTGATGTTACACTAGAAGGCCATAGCACCGTGGGACATGGAGCTGTAAAAAAGACTTATGAGTGGCTGAAGTCAAGATGTTACTGGGACTTAATGGTAGAAAACATCCAAGAGGTCCTGGAAGCATGCATGACTTGCCAATCGTAAGACAGAGCCAACCCTCAATTCCAACATTCAGTTGTTGACCTGAATGGCTCTTCATTATGGTAAGCATTGATGTGGTGGGCCCTATTCCCACTGGGCTGCATGGCCATAAATTTATTATTCTAGCCGTGGACCATCTAACCAAGTGGGTTGAAGCGACCTCAGTCCCAGCTGCTAGTGCTAAAACCACCGCCATTTTCCTTCTTTGATCCATTTTCGCCCAGCATGGATGCCCTTAAACCTTACTTTCGGACAATGGATTGAACTTCACCTCACAGGTAATACAAGAACATACCTCGCTATTTGGCACTACCCAGAGTTTCGATAAACCTTACCACCCCTCCACTAATGGGGCGGTTGAACAGGCTAACGCAACTCTTATTTCCATTCTTTGAAAATTAGCTGCCTCCAATCCTTCCCGTTGGAACCATTATCTACCAAGCGCCTTGCTTACTTACAGGGTGAGCTATCACTGAGTCATCAAGTTGTCCCCCTTCGAAGCCCTATATGGGCAGGCACCTTGGCTATCAAGTAGCGTCCAGCCCATGCTCAAGACCTCCACCCCAGAGAACTCTGAATTAGTAATGAGGGCCTTAGCCAATGAAATTTTCCAGCTTCAATCCCAAGCCAATTAAGGCATCATCACCACCACTCGAAGAAAGACATCCCTATCTAATCTCAGATGACCCTCCTTACCAAATTTTCAATTAGGTAATCACATTCTCTTTTATCACCATCAACCTGGAGGCCAACAAAATAAGCTAGACATACTTTGGTCTGAACCCTATAAAGTCATTCATATGGTGAAATCCAAGTACTCCATTGCCAACATCAACCAGGAACCATGGTTAATTGGGTGCATGGTTGATTCCTGTGACAATATTTTCCCCTCCAACAGGATCTTGAGGGGGGCATTGTCAGAATTTAAGATAGCAATCGAATAGAATCACCCACTTCTAGATTGAGCTGTATTGAATCAGTTTCCAAACCTACCCAAAGTGAATCAGCTTCAGGAACCCCCTCCCCAATTTTGGAGTCACGTGGGGTGGCGTTTCCAACAAATGTAGTCAGGTGAGCGGCACAATCCATTGAGGATGCCCATGAGGAGGCCATTCCAGAAGATCAGTAAAGATCCTGAATGGATGAGGTCCCAACAATCCCTGAGGCACTGAGTCCCAACACACCCTATAAATATCAAATCTTTTTAAGCCTAATAAATTAGTCAATAACTTACCCAACCTTCCGCTTCCTTATCAACCTTTTCTGCAGATTAGAAGATTTGAGCCACCTACAGACCTCGGCGCCAGTCTAGAGAACTGTAGCGCTGACAGCCATCATGGTAGTGTTGGACCATTTTATGAAGTTCGCCCACTTTACTCATTGCAGAATTACAGTAGCCCCAGCTGAGATGGCTAGGCTCTTAGTCACTTATGTGTTTGCGCTTCATGTGGTCCTCCAAGGAATTATTAGCGATTGGGGACCCAAGTTTACCCCTGTCTTTTGGGAAGAATTGTGTAAAACTATTTATATTCGACCCTGCAGTTCAACTGCATATCACCCCTAATCAGATGGGCAGACTTAATGAGTGAACCAGTGCTTGGAACAGTTTCTGCGATGGTATACTGCTGCAGATCATTCATATTGGGTTTCTTACCTTTCTATGGCCCAGTTTAGCTATAACAACACGTTACATACGCTTATCAGTTGTTCCCCCTTTTTTTGCAAACCATGGGTCTAACCCCTACCTTCAACATGGAGCCTGACTGTGTATAAATAGTTGTAAGGTGGTGGAGTTTGCTAAGACTATCAAGAAAGTACACCAGGGGGCATCCAAACGTTTAGAGGCAGCAATGAAAGTTTATAAGGTTAACTCTGATGGTAAGATATGAGTGGGTCCAGCGTACAAAGAAGGAGACCTTAATATTATTAATGCTTAAAACATCACTATCAATTAGCCATGCAAAATTCCGGGAACAAAGAGGATTGGGCCCTAGCGCATTGTCAGAAAGGTGGCCACGCCTCATACTGTTAGATCTTTACTCTTCTTTTCAGATCTTTTTCATCTTTCACAAAAGCAAATTGACATTGTTTGAGGGCCCTCACCAAAGACTCCCAAAGCTTATCTCGTGGATGGGGCGCCAGAGTGGGAAGTGCAGGTGATAGTAGCCTACCAACAAGTAAAAAGAAGGCTTGAGTACCTGGTATCCTGGAAGGGATTTGAGGCAGCAGAAAACAGTTGGGTACCAGTGCATGACCGCGCACATGTCCAAGACCTGATCAATGTTTTCCACAAGCGTTTTCCACAGGCCACCAAATCTCAATCAAAGAAAACCATTGCCGCTATGAAGTTGTACCAAGACCACAAGAACATTTCCCTGGTGCAAGCCCCTGGAGGGGGGTTGAGCCCATCGGGAGGAGGGGTAATGCCATGGCTTGAAGATGACATAATAATGGGGACAAATACCAAGGATAAAGCTGAATGTCAGAAGGCCAAAAGGGTGAAGTTGGCAGGCCTCACTGACCTCAAACATAGCTTAGATCAACGCTGGGTTGAGGTGAGAGAATGCTTATGTTGTTCCTGGGGATGTAAGAGAAGTTAAGCCCTGTATAACAGCAAGTGCGTTAACTGAACCAGCTTTATGATTAAAAAATGGTTCCCTTTTGATTTCTCAATGAACGGTGTCTCAAAACACATTCAGGTTTCAAAATTTTACAGTTCAGGTTATTCTTGCCTACAATCAATAATCTGAATTGGTAAATTACCAAGTATAGCACACCGTCTGATGGAAGCATGCACTTATTGGTGCACCTCGGCTTATCACCACTTCCATCAATCGATTCCCTTGATTTTCTTCAAATTTGTCTACTAAAGACCATTCTCTCTCATTGTTTGACTTTTCCCCATAATAAAGAACTCTTTGTTAGTATACTTATCTATTTGGGGAAGGTCAGCCAGGGGACAAGCACTTTCAATATAGTGAGAAAACTAATGAAATTTGACAATTAAAGACACCCCAGAGGGTTCAAAGCCCCTCTTGTGTCTCCAGGATCACCAATATTAGGACGGTAGGAAGGGGGTTTATGCTGGCTTATTCTTGAATGCAGCATGTGTGAAGGAAAGGATCGACTTTTAGGAACCATATGGGGAACCATGTGTTGATTGTCCTTCTGTTATGAGGGTCATATGTCCAAACAGCCATGCTTGGAAATGTTCCAATATATGGCTGTGGAAGCGATGAATGGCTTCTTGGATTGTTGGCGCTGCTCCTGTAAACAATTCCAGAATCATTGTATGCATCAACCATAGTGTTATTGCTACTATTAGCGCCCTGAGAGATGGGTGGATAGGAGAGTCCATATTTATAGCGAACATGTTCCTTGCTAGGCTGAATGGTTGTCCATTTTGCTTGGCGGAATAGGCGCATGGCCTCTTTCCATACAGCCACTGATGTTGGGCATTGTTCTAAAGGGTGGTCTAGGATTCTATACTGACCACATATTGTACATGAGGTATGAGTGGCATTTGACCATTCAGCTGTTAGGTATACTATCCTCATACACCTCCATACATGTGCTCTTATCCTGGGTTGGGGTAGAGGGTGATGTGTGTATCTCCATACTCTTCTTTGAGTCTCCAGGTTGTAGGGTATGTCCAATTGGCCCAGGTAATCTATCCTGGCTATGGTATTTGGGCTTTTGCTTATTATATCGTCTGTGACTATTTGATCGTTGATCTCCTGTCTGTGAGTTAGCCTTGGGAGTCCTCGGTGACTGGTTTGATCATTTATAATAATCCGCCATGTCGCTCTTCTCATGGCTAGGTTATTCCTTTGAAGTGTGCAGGAGTGCCATGTGGTTCTGCAGCTGTGGGATGGGATGCCAGATACTTGATTAATGTGTTTTGGTGATCTGGGTTTTTTAATTGTAGTGCTTGTGTGAAGTTATATCTTGCTGTTCTGGCCCAGTGTGTATCTGGAAGATCTGGGCTAGTCATCTGAGCTATCCAGGATCCCAGTATATGTGTTGCTTTCTCTACGTAATTAAGAAGCCCCATACCTCCATTCCTTCTAGAGCCAAAAAGGGTTTCGAGGCGTACAGGGGGGTTGTGGTTGGACCATAGCCATCCTTGTAATAGGCGTGGACTGTGTTGAAGAAAGATGGTGATAAAGCGATTGCATGGGCCGTGAACCATATGATTGATAGAATCATTGAGTTAGCTACTGTGACCCTTCCTGTAAGACCTATTTGGTGTCCATGTAAGGAGGCAATGCGTTTTGTTATTTTGTCTAATAACTGATTTTCCATCATGGATTTAGCGTATCCTCCTGCTTCCAACCATACTACCAAGTGATGAACAGGGTCAGCTGTTGGCTTGGTGATGAATGGAAGTTTTAGTGAGTTCGTTACTAATTTTCGCCTCCTATGTCTGGTCAGGAGTCTTGATGTTCTACTAACTTGTTGGCCCTGTGTAGATGGCATCCACTGGGTCTGATATTTTCCCAGGAGTATAATTTCCGTTTTCTCAGTGTTAAGTGATGCGTTACTTTATGGCTGAATAGTCTTGAATTATCTTCTCAATTCTGAAAGCGTCTTGATTTTTGGATATGCCCACCATGCAATCATCAGCGAAGGCCATCATTTTGACTGGTGGTTGGCCTTTGACGTTGATTCCTTTGAGCAGTGTGTTTGTATTTCATATTAGAGGGTCCAAGCTAAAGTTGTAGAGTAGAGGGCTTAAGGAGTCTCCTTGTTTTAGTACTCTCTGTGGGATAACTGGGTTGGTTAAGAAGCCTGCTCCCGCACAGCAATGGTTGCAGACTCTGTGAACAACATAACCCAATTTATGAATCTATTTGGAAGCCTAAACTTTTTAAGGAAGGCTCTAAGATAAGTCCAGTTCACCCTGTCATATGCCTTTTGTTGGTCTAAAAAGAAAAGTGCTCCAGAGGTTTTTAATGGCAGACATTTGAAACTGTGTGGATGTTATCCCATATGGATCTTCTTGGAACAAATCCATATTGTGATGGGGATATCGCATCAGTTGTAATTTCTCCTTGTTGTTTAGCCATATTTTTTGTGGAAATTTTGTATCTGTATTGGTTAGGGAAATTGAGCGCCAGTTGGTTAGGTCTAATCTGTCTCCTTTCATGAATAATGTGACCGTGTATGCTTCTTTTCCTCCAGGTAGGAGGCATGTTTTCATAATACACTTATTTATTGAAGCTAAAAGAAATTTAAAGATGTTAGTAAAATATTTTTTATAAAATTTATAGGGAATCCCATCAGGTCCTAGGCATTTCCCTCTTGGTGCACTGAGTACTACTTCCCATAATTCCTCACGTGATATTAGGTTGATTAAATTGTTATTTTGGGCCACAGTGTTTATATGTGCGATTCTGAAGAATTTTTTGATTTTTTCTGTTTCAACCAGCTCATATTTATACGATTTTGTGTATAACCTGTGTACTTTGGTCGCGACTTCTTTGGGTGTTTCTGCTATGGATTTGTCTGGTCGACGGACCTGTGTACAAGCTATCATATTTTTCCTGGCGTGGAATCATCAGAAAAAGTAGCTTGAGCAATTTTCACCATCTCTTATGTTTTTTCTTCTATATTGGACTTCAAATTGGTGTTGGTGTTCGCGGATCAGGTTGTTTAGCCAAGCAGAAACCTCTGCCCATTTGTGACCCCATCTGTGGCTGTATCCTGTTCTTGGTACATTGTTTTCTAGATGGTCAATTTCAGCCAATGTGTGTTTCATAATGGATGAAACTGTCCTGTGTCTTCTAGACGATGTATGTTTAATTTGTTGGGTTGTTGATTTTTTAAAATTTTCCCAGGTGTTAGTGGTCAGAGCAAAAAGTTGTTTGAAATCCTGGGTTGAAAAATATTTACTCCATTCAGTATTGAAATTCTGATTTGGCTAAACTTTCTGGGCGTATTCTGCACCATCTGGGTGCTTGGGTACTTGGTTTCACCAGTTTGTAGGACACCAAAACAAGCTGATGGTCAGAGAATTTGTTTTTTTCAGTTTTTAAAAATTTTTGAATTTGGTGACAGAAAATCTTTGGTGCAAGTAATAGGTCTATCCTTGACATAGAGACAATAGTCCCATTGTGTACATGTGGCGTGTTATGTTTTGTAGCAGGGATTGCCTTTTTGGCAGTGGATCATATAATCCCAGGGTGGCCTTTAGTACTCAAAGTTCCACTTGCCTTTGGGGTATCTCCGTTGTGTATGGCTATTGGTTGTTTCTGGGTTAATCCAGAAGCTCATGTCTCCCATGACAAAAGTGTTTGCTGGTAGATTTAGTTGTGTTAGGGCTGTGAGAAATTCTCTTCAGTCCTGCGCACCGTTTGGGGCATACACACTGGCGATTGTATGCAATTTGATGTGCCATGAGAATTTACGGCGAGTATGCGGCCATCCAAGAGTGAGTTTTTATTAATGAATTTAAAGTTTTGGTTCACGCGTACTATCAATCCACAGTGGAGTGACCAAAACAATATTGTTGGGATGAGAATTATTTCCTATGCCTCCTCCTCTCCCTGTGGACAGTGGGTTTCCTGCACTTCCAGGATATCCTCAGGTGGGTTTCGTAGGAGACTCAACTTCTTGGCCTGGGACATTAAGGCCTTAAGTCCCGCCCTTTTCAGCGCCCCTATCTCTACTGTGACGCCCGATGCGCCTCAGGAGCGGTTAGCAGGGCCTCCTGGCCCTACTCCCTCGCTCACATTTCTCTCCACTGCACCTCTGCTGTGTAGAGCATAACCATGAGTAGGAGTTGGGGTGTATTCTGCCCCTTTCATCACCGCAGTTTTTGCTCCTCTCTTGGCTTTGCTTGGTTTCAAAATGTTATTGCAGTGCACTTGTGGATTTTTATTGGCCACATTATTTTCTTGCGCATTCCATTGTTGATTTTCCTTCCTGATTGGGTTAACTTCCACATTTTCTGGGGGTGCACTGATCTCCAATTTTGCTGCATTCATTTCTGAATTGGGTTCCACCAAATCAAACTGGTTGGATTGGGTGTATAGTTTTCCGCGGGATCTGATTGGTTCATGGACATGGATTCCTCCATGTCTTCCTGGATCTGCTCTGGTAATATGGTTGATTCTGCTGAGGCCTTTGCCTTGGCGGCGGCCAGCTTGTGAGCTTGTTTGTCCATTTTTTTGTTCTTTTGGGAAATAGGATCAATTATTTTATATTGTTCATGTTCTCCCCAGTTGAAGGCTTGTGTAGTATCTGTGATTTTGGAGTACTCTGAGTCATCTTCGCCCATTTCCTCCTCACAGAATTCCATTTCTCTCAGGCCTTCTTTGATGGGGAAAGCATGAATCTTGTGCCCAAAGGCCTGGCAGTGGTTGCAAATGGGGGGGGTGCGCTTTCCACTGTTGCACAGAACAGCTGGGAATTTTTCCCATCGATTGTGAAGGATGCAATGTGGAGGATTTTTGTAATATCTTTATAACATCCTGGTTCGGTGAAATTATTGCTATTGCCTTCCCTGTGCTAAGGGTCAGCATCATCTGGAATCATTGCATTTCAAAGTGGTTAATTTCTCCGTAGGTTCCAAGCCTTCTTGGAGATGTCTTTTGACTACTGTGCACGCCAGTGTAGTCATAAGATAGTCAAAAATGATGAAGATGTCTTTCTTCTGTCCAATGGGTGCATTTGGTCAGGACCAATTGCTGTTTATCAGGAAGATATAGTACTACTCTGACCTTCGCTGCATTGTTCACTTCTTCCGCGGTTTTAAACCCAAGGTCTACCCAACCTCTGCGGATAGTATGGGTTGTAAGGTACACCGCATGTGGGAAAATTTTTTGGGCTTCACCAAACTTTTCCCACATTGTCGGTGTTTCTATGCCCAGGAAGCTCATATCCCATGTTCCACCGAAGACAGTGGTTGTGATTGGGATACTTCCAAATAGCTGCAATATTTTACTAAGAAATTAACAAAACCCACGGGATGTACAACCTCAGGTTTTTTATTTTTGCTTAGATTTTTGTTTGTACCTGTGCGCTTGGTACCTTTGGGTGGTGCAGGTCTGGGTCCGCTGCCCTTTACTGCATTCGCCCAGCTCTTTACCTTATTGTTCATACTTATCTCTCCTGGTGTTGATTATCAAATTATGCTGTTTGAATCAAATTAAAAATTACTAAAAGTGATAGTTTTTGGAAAGAAAATTTCGTAAGTATACTTTTTACATATGCTATCTTGGATGAACCTGTGCATGGACCTTTTTGAGGAGGTCTTGCGCAACGTTAGCTGTTTAATTTTAACAACTTTAACTATCTCTGCTTATGCACCATTAGGCCGCCCAGGTTCACTCCAACCTGAGCTGCCTATATACTCCCGCTCAGAGTACCGCTTGGGTATGGACTCCTCTTTGGGGTTTACTACTTCCTGGTTGTTAGTTCAGTTTTGGTTCTTCTATCTACTACTAAACAACCTCAAACTATGTTATTGCAGCTTAAGCACCCTCTGTGGGGCTCTAGTAAATTTATTACTAATGACTAATTCCCTGACGTTGGGCCTGTGCGCCGTGCACTTCCATGCTGGAAACAGAAGAGTTATAGACACTATCCTTACTAGCTCCTCCTTCCAGTTCATTTGGCTCACAAGATGTAACCCAGGTGTCAAATTTATCCCCTGCTCAGATGCAAGATTTATCTGAACTGTTACTTTATGGTTACCAACTTACTACTAATAACGCAAATGATGCCCAACTGGTCATGGCTACAAGATATAAATATCAAGTTATCCCATATAACAAAAACTCTTTCTCTGCTCGGTGTAACTTTCTAAGCAATTTATTTGGTAAATTAAAAGCAAACACTTAATTGCACGCCGAAGTCTTGCTCCAATGTCGTCAGATCCCCCACCAACTGTCTCAGCGTGGGGCAGTGGTGAAACTCCCCTTCCATTTTCTGTCCGACAGGAAAACGCGCTTGGACTGTCTCGCCCAGTCATCCCAAACCATTGGGATGATTCATTCCTCCCAAGGATCTTGATGCCCATCTCGCCCAAACCCAAGCAGTGCCCCGCTGCCCCCTGGTGCTCCCTGGAGCAACATGTGTTTTGGCCTTAGGGTTGAATATGGGAAATTCTTCCCCTACAACGACCAAGCCAATATCAAAATGGCTCAGGTGGTGATGACACCAGCCTGTTTCATAGACTTCAGCCCCTATAAGAGGTACTTTGATCCAGCTTCCCCTGTGAAGCTGATGCAGCCACTGCGGCAACGGTGCTGCTAATATTCAATAATATTCCCCTTCTAACAACTCAGACCCAGCTCCCAACGGACACCACCTTGGTGGTCCAGTTCGCTGGTTTGCCCACCCACCTCCCCCTGAAGTGCTCCACCAGAGCTGATGGAAGGTTTGGCAGCCTACGGCACCAACCCCATCTTGCAATTTGTGGTCCCAAATGGGGCCACACGCCTCACTGGGCCTCAGATGTATGACAAGATCAGCCCTGAATTTAAAAATTTTGTTGGCAATTCCCCCTCATGCCACCATCCCATCTGCCCCCGACCATCCGTTCTGGGCCCACGTTGAGGGCGGACAGGTGATTTGTCCATACTGTTTTGAGTTAGACCACTCAAAACGCAAATGCCCATACTCAGAAACTTACGCTGACGCTGAAAGTTTGCCCAATGCCCACCAATCTGCTGCCCACCCCGCGCCAACTCTGACATGGGGTACGATCCTACCTTCCCCTCCTCCAATGACTGATGCTGCAGCTTCACCTGCAGCCACCAATCAGCATCCACCCTGCCCCAGGGCCACGCATGATTCTTCCAATCAAGTGCAGGATTGGACCCCAGTTCAATCTTAGGTAAAATCCAGAAATCCAGCCAATCCTCAACCATATGCCAATTCCTCAATCCAATTCAACCAAAACCCATGGGAGTATTTAGATGAGATCGACGAATTAGGTAACATCATTGAAGATTTATCGCTGCAAGTTAAGCGGCTCTGTAACGCAGAATGAGATGTAAAATTCCTGCCTCAGAAAAATGTCCCACAACCTAACACCAAACCATTCTACAGCGACCATCAGCTTGCAGTAGAAGCAGCCGCCACACCAGATTGCTGTCCACTCTGCAAAGCTGCCGCCAAATCTGTGGCTGCACTTGCAGGAGGAATTCCATCTCCCGTTATCCCTAAAGACCTTACTGCACAAAGTAAGATCAATATGAAAATTTTACACAAAAACGTCACCAAAGCCATCCAGAATGTGGTAACAGTAGCATGGAATCTGAAATCAAAAATAACCTGAACCAACATTGCCATATTCGTTAAACTCCCAGACACCCGCCTCAAAGCCAAAGACACTTTGGCCAAATGCATCATTGGCATTACGATGGCTAACAACTATTCAGAAGTTCCAGTGATCAGAGATATCGAACCCAATACCACCGATGCCCCCACACCCCTATTATCTGCCTTAACACGCACCCTACTCTGGAATGAGATAGATGCGGCCAAAGATGAGCCCCCCAATCCCCCCTCCCATCCACCATGGAGGGATAGCATACTGCTGCTCACTTGGTTGGATATTTTGTTAGGCTTGATTTAATCAATCCATCCATTTTGGGCGTTTTGTTTGAATCGTTAATTTATTATGATCTTTAGTTTTAGTTTGGTAATGTCCATCCTCTGGTCGGCTTACCTTGGTTAAATAAAGGTATTCCATATAACAATTACCATCTTTTACATGAGATGGCCATTAAGGATGGTCATTATTCTTGCCACTCAAGGTTATCTGGTAGAGGTTATTACGAGCTACATTAACTTCCATCCTCCTACTCCAGCAGAAAAATCAAATCTACATTTTGGCATTAGCAGTTTAATTGCATTTATAGAAGCCCAGAAATGGGATAATTCTTTTTCACTCAGGCAATCGGAAATACTTTTTGTAACCTTCATGACGTTGTTCTTTTTAATCAGCAGCAAACTTGAGATTCCCACCAGGAGGTAGAAAGGCTGGATAGTCAGCTTGATGCTGATCTGTTGCATACTATTAGCAAAATTATGAAGGATTGGGGGGTACCCCTAATGGGTAGTAGACATCACACATCACTTTACCCAATGCAATGACTACTTTAAAGCTTAATTAAAGAGCATAGGAAAAATAGGTGGCTGACTATGAGCCTAGCAAAACAATCATAACGAAATCCAACAATGATGGGACTATCTGAATGGACACGTTGGCCAGCTTCCTGAAATAGTACTAAGCCACAATCGCCTAGTAACAGAATTAGTAAAAGACACCGTCACTCATTGATGCCGTCTTGATTTTTTTTACTGATATAGATGGATTTGTGCATTTTAATACTTATTTTTACCAGTCAATCGATTCCTGTCATCTTTACCTGAGAAATCAGGGTCTGAAAGTAAGGTCCCTGATGAGTAAACCTTGACTTGAAAGTGTATGTTCTTGATGCTAACCATAAAAAATGTTTATATTTAAAACATGTTGCGGGCAGAATCCAATTTATTTTTAATAACTTGGACCTGTCCAAAAATTGAGATCCAAAATGATCTTTGTGTGTGCCGTCAGGGTCCCTATAATGAACCGCCAATGGATGTATTCATTGATGATCAGGAAACCATTCTAAAAACTAGATTAAAAGAGCAATGGGGCACTGGTTATGCGTGAGGTGCCTATTTTTTTAACTTTTGTTTTCAGCTCATGGGCTTCCACTCCCCTGAACACTCCTGTAACTCCCCCTTTGTAGCACCCCACCTTGTTTATTTGTGAAGTTCCAGCACAACCTGTACATAGTACTTTTGCTATTCCTCTTGTGCTCATGTGGCATCTTCATATGGGTAGTTCTGGATGCTCAAAGGCATTTTATTCCCACTCCTTGCCTTCATCAACTGTAAAGACATATAGGAGCTACGCAAGCCCTTCAGCCCTGCAGCCATGAACCTCAAATCCATACTACCCTATATACTTACCAAAGTTTGATAAAAAGACAAATGTGCACAATTTTATTAGTCTCTAGCAGATTTTCATGGCTGGAGAATCCTAAAAATATAAGTTGGCGACGGTAATGGACTCTGAAAATCTGAAATTTAAGAGTTAATTATGTTGAAACTACAGAAGGTCAGTGTTACCTACTTAACACTAAGGATCTTATTATCAAGGAGTTCAGTGGGGCATAAAGGATGGTCACTAAAAAGATGGAATACCTTAACATATTTTTTTGACAAGGGTGAAACTGTTTAAGTCTTCACAGAAAATTTTTATTTAGAGGTGCAGACATTATTTGTGGATAACGTCACTGATGATTTTGACCCTCAGATTGCTTTGTGACACGCCTGCAAGCCTTACAAGGAATTGTATCAGGTTATAATGCCACTTTTAAATGAGGAGCAGTATATTACACATAAGTTAAATTATCTTCAACAATTCACCATCACTTTTAAGGCGCAACAAAAGTCTTTGGGAGCCTTGCGACCCCACACTTGGGCCCTCTCTATGAAGATAGATTTACCTCCACCATATGATCCTTGTTTTGATAATCTTGATATCAGTCACATTAACAATCATCTTTTTAAAAAAACTGGGGAACAATGATAATCATTGCCCTAGTCAGAACTCCAATATCAAGATCTATTCTGTGAACCCTGCGGATGATGAAGAGTTAGGAAGAGACCTGAAGTGTAGAATTTAGTTTTTTATTCCTACTTCAATTAAAAAATTTCAGGTAAGAAGAAATCTTAAAAATCACCTTGTTGAAACTTGAATCATTAATTAAGAAAATAAAATGATATCAAAATTTAATCACCTCTACCTACCAATAGTTTTATTTAAGACCCCAATTTGATGATTGCATCAACTCATGAACTTTCTTTTTGTCATGGAGCTTTCAGATAATAATAATGATGTGATACTTCTCAGATTGAGTGAACATACAAAAACACCATCTAGAATACCTTTTATACAGCCATCTACATTGTGGGATGCAAAAAGAATAGGGCAAATGAAAGTACTAGCCAAAAATCCTAAAATTGGAAATTATAGCTATAAAATGTTCAGAGGACTTCTTAAACTCTCAAATAAAATTTAGTTTGTTTAGAATTCTTTACTCTAACTAAAATTTGGAAAGAGAAACAAAAAAATTGGAGCAACATTGGAACTTTTTGGGTTACTGCATTATATGTACACAAAAATAGGGAATAAGTGCATCTACTGTTGGGAATATCTTTGCAATTTGACTACAGTGGATCAGCACCCTAAATTGGTACCAATAACTTTTTTATCAATTCTAACCAGGAGGATTAGCATTAATCTATTGTGAGAAACATTTCCCTACCAAAATTGTGCTTGGCGCAATGACAATGACTCCTCCAGTAAACAGATGGTCACACTCATGGCCAAGTAACATATGGGTGGTCTCATTGGGTAGAGAAGGGGTTTATTGCACCTGTACCTATTGGGTATAGGCTAATAATTTCTGGCGATGGAGGAGAACAGCTGTGGAGGCTGTAAAGCCTGAAACTAACTCAATTGATTTTTTTGCTTGATATTGACTTAGATTTATCTTAGGAACTAAAATTGTGGAGGCAACTTCTTATAGGGAGATATGCTAACCACCTTCTGTTGATGGTGGCCTCTGGCCACCACCACTTCCCAACACACCTGTTGGATTTTTTAACAAGGTGATATCCCTCACATATTAATGAATTTAGTAAAATAATTAATTGAGGATGATTGCTGATTAGTTTGCTAATTTAAAATAATTAAATTATGATATTACCCCAATTTGTGCTCCCTATTCGGTTGGGTTGAGCTTTCTTGATTTGCAGGATCAAGAAAGTATTGGGCATCATGCCTGATAGAAAATTGGTAGGTCTTAATACCAGTAACTGGGGCTGAAGATGTTGAGATATTTAATATTATTAATTAAGATGACAAATTACTCAGATTCAGAATCAAAAAGTATTGGGAGTTGATCCTGATATTTTTCAGTTAATTTTGACACTGTTGACTTATGCCAAGGGTGTCAAACTATTGATCTAATTATTTAAGCTTGGCAGGCTTTTATCCCTGCATCAACTCCATGTGAATTTAATTGTGGGATTTCTGGCAGAAAGTCAAATCTTGGAGGACCATCGACTTATGCTAAGGATGCTGAATCATTTAATATTATTTAGATTAAGTTGAACCATATATTGACTTTGTGAGAGTATTGGATGGAATCCCTGATAGTATTTTAGGTTTAATTTGATACTGGCAATTTATGCTGAGGATGTCAATATACTTAATTAATTCAAATTATGACTATTCAAGGATTGACATAATCATGGACATTTGAGGATGATAAGTATTGTCAGTGAGAGTGCTGACAAATACTTGAATTTATTTGAGTTAAGCTGACCA
The DNA here is from genome assembly GCA_022478985.1 of Massospora cicadina. Taxonomy (NCBI): domain Eukaryota; kingdom Fungi; phylum Entomophthoromycota; class Entomophthoromycetes; order Entomophthorales; family Entomophthoraceae; genus Massospora; species Massospora cicadina. The sequence continues at coordinate 46,887 of JAKSZP010016028.1, read as the reverse complement.
GGGGATGGACAGTACCAATATGAAATAACTACCAAAAACACAAACCAAACGCCCTAAATGAGTGGCGAAACACTAAAACAAAAAGAGAAACCTAGCCAACCAGGTGTAGCAGTTGTAAACTGCTTATCCCACCATGGCGGATGGGGAGGGGGTATCAGACAGATTATCAATTTCTTCTTCATTAATGAAGAGACGGACTAAAGCTGAGAGCAAAAGGGTTGGGGCATCTGTAGGATGTGTGTTGAGAAAAATGAAAAAGGGTTAAGCTTTCTTTCAACTAGCTGGTCCTGGAGCATAGCCTCCAGGAATTTGGCAACATGGTGTTCAGCTTATATGCATGCATTGGGAAGCTGGGAAAATTTAGAAATATTGGCTCTGGTGATGCGCGTGGTGGGGGAAAATTCTGCCAGTGCAACAACTTGCTTGACAGCAGAGGTGGCGGTTTCCCTTAATTGTTCAGTTTCTACCTTTGCAACATCAGGGAAATCGGCAGGGTAAAAAATTTTATGTAATTTCTCATTAAATTGAGTGACAGATTGTGCCACGGCTTCCCAGAGGTGGAGGATATCAGGAGAGACCACAGCAGCTTCGGCAAGTTGATGGTTACTCATGAATGGGGGAGCAGTGGGTTTGGGAGTATATTTTTTAGGTGAGAATGGGGCATCAAAATCTGATGGTAGATATGGTTACAAATTAATTGGAAAGTAGGGAGGTGGTACAATTTCTCCAGATTTGGTTATTTCATCCAATAGGTCCCAGGGATTTTGATTGAGCATGATTGATTCAGAGGGACGAGGTTTGGTTGGGTAATCTTTGGGGCGTCAAATTGGCTGAACTGAATGTGGGTCCAAACCTGCTCCTGATTGGGTAAATTGTTAGAAATTAATCTGGCTTGGGCTGTTTTTGCAAAGGTTTTGTTGATTTTTGAGCGTTCAGCTGGAGGGGGTGGGGGCAGCCAAAATCCCCACTCAAATGCTGATTGTGCGGCTCCATTTGTGGGCTTGGTGGATTCCGCTTTTTTGAATTTAAGCTGCAGTTCTTTTTGGAATGATCCAACTCATGGCATAGGGTACAAACGGTGCAGCCATTGTCAACACGAGCCCAATAGAAGTGATCTGGTGCAGATGGGATATGGGCACGTGGAGGGATGTGCTGGGCTACAGTTGGCTGGTGGGGGGGATGTTGGCCATTGCCCGTGATGCTGCTAACTGCTCAGCTCTGCTTGGGACCAGGAAGTAAAGATGGGGTTTGTGCCATATCTGGAAAGCCCCATCATCAGTTCTTCATAGAGTGTTTGAGGGGGAAGGTGCGAAGGAAGGTTTGCAAAGGTCACCACAATTGTGGTGTCATTGGGGAGGCGTTTACGGGTTGTGGTAATAGAAGTGTTTTTATATATTAAGGGCGTAGTTTCAGCAGCAGCTGCGTTCATTTCAGTGGGAAAACCAATATCAAAATAGCACTTATAAGGGCGGAAGTCAATAAAACCTGCTGGTGAAAACGTGGATGTTGTTAGCTCAATCAATGCTTTGTTGGCATATGGGAAGAGAAGCCCAAAATCTATTCAGAGGCATTACCGAATATTGGATCAGGGTAGGTCAAGTGGTGGGGGCGGGTTTGGTTGACTCGCGCTAAGTATAATAATAAGTCCCTTGGAGGGACAAATCAGCTTGATGCATTAGGCAGACTGGATGAGCCAGTTCACACGCGTTTGCCTGCAGGGCGGAAAATGCTAGCAGGTGGAGAGCTGCTTCCCCACGCTGGGGCAGCAGGTGGTGGATCCGCTGACATAAAATGAAAACTGATATGGTGGAGGTGGCAATGGAAAATTTAATGGATGCTTTTTATAATAAATTCGCTCAAAAGTAATGTCGAGTGGAAAGAAAAGCGGTGCTGATGAATACTAAGCAGGGAGAATCACCAGTGAGTGCTGATGATGCTGACAATAGATGCCAGTGATGTGGACAGGCAAGAAATGCTTATAAATATTTTGATCTCCCTCTTAATAAAATATCTTCTGTCTTCCCATCTTTATTAAGTTTTTAGTCAACAGTAGTTAGCTTAGCTTGTAGAAGCGGGACTCAAGATCCCCAGTTGTTAGGTGCTGAGTTAGAACACCTGGAGTGGTTAGCGCAACTAACTCCTAACCTTGAGCTAGATGGAAACCCCATGAAAACTTGGGCAACTAGCGGCTACAATGATGAACTGGAAATATTTAAGGGGAGAAACCATTAGGGAGTTAATAGAGGCCGCTGTATCACAATTGATGGACAAGTCCCAAAGAGGACCTCTGAGCTATAACAAGTGGTTAGGCCCTAGAAGGAGAAGTTGTTGGTCTTCTGGATTGGTGGGTTGCCTGCGAATTTGTAGGGAAAGGTCACCAATGGTTGTGAAAAAGCAAGGGCCAGCAGTATTCATACTGTTTGACCTGGCACACTAATGGATTGACCTAGTATTTTGAATGAAAAATTCTCGACAAAACCCCAAATTTACTGTACCAGCTCATGGGTAGTTGACAGAGGGGAGAGAGGCATGATTTTCAAGGGATACACCATCACCCTCCTCTATCTACCATATAAGCTAAATAACTAATGGTGATAAGAGGGATGGCCGCTGGCTTCCTCCCCTTCTTTAAGAAATAGAAATTCCTAAAAATTTGGTAACAAAGTTTGCTCCCCAAGGCTTAACCTGTTTAATGAGAAGAGATCCATAAGCATCTAAGACAAAGGTGACAAAGAGGTCACCCTATTATTTCTGGAAGACTATCATAACACAAAGGAATTCATCTCATCACGCGCCTCTTTTAAGAAGCTCAAGGAGATCCCAATAGTTGGCCCAATGAAGAACATCCCATTTGCAACAAAGCATCAGCACACTATATATATCCCAAACTTCAAAAAAGCGATATATCACTTGTGCTTTTATAACTTACAAATAAGCTTTCTTTTTAGAATTTTTCTTAGGTTATTCAGCAAGCCTTGATCATCCCATTGGTTCTGACCCCTAATTGTATTTTTGTTCAAGATAACATATCTGAATCCAAGAAGCTTCAAAGCTTGTTCCTTCAACAGCCAGTGCCTTCTAAAGGTGACAGAAAAATGGTTCCCCTTAAAGATCTTCCAAGTTGCCATTAAAGAGGGAGGGCTAAAAAAGAAGACGGAAATTGATTCAGAACAAGAAACCTCAAAAGATAATGGGGTTAGAAGCATTATATATAATATCATTAATGCTCACTTTTAAAGTAGGTGTCCTTTTCCCAGCTACCCTTGAATTTATGGCTAAGAACAGAGATGAAGTGCCCCTTGTAGACCAAAGGGCAATCTTTCTTAATAATTGTCAACCTCATCTCAATAGTACAACAACTGCTTAATGGTATTTTTTGTGGCTGATAGGCATTTTTAGTCAAATTAGAGCATTTAATGTCCCCTCTCTTATGAGAGAACTATATTTTAGCTCCTAGTTAACCTGCCGCAAAATTGGGAACCAGAGCAGATCATTATCTTTACAGCTTCATCCACCTGGTATCTATCACATTATGCAAATTTTTGGACTATACCTCCAAGAAGTACTGTGGCAATTGGACCTGATCTAATCCATTCAATCATCTAAATATAATTTTATTAATCTGCCTCTTTCTTTGACCATAAAATTGTGGTATTCTTGAGAATCAACGCTTAAAATAACAAAGTACAATTTCATAGAAACAGATTGGATGAGTTAGCATTCAAATACTACTAGAAGCAACATTACAACCCAAAGGGATGTGGCTGTAAGAGAAACTAATGTTTAGGTCAGACAGACTATTGTGTCACTCTTGGATCATATTTACAGCCTCAAAGAACAATGGAGACAGTTATATAAAAATTTGAGGAAACCTTACAACAAGCTACCATTGAGTGCGAGGCCTGCTAGTCCCAAAGGTCCCTGTTAGATTTTGGTAGTTGATCCAAAAATAAACCCTTTAAAACAAACAGATTGGGCCAATTATCCTCTCAATACTTGAGATAATACTCTAATTTTAAACTTAAAGCCTCTTGCAACTACACGGCTAAGGATGATTATCTCAATGTCAAATGAATTCATTTGTTCTATCAAAAGCTTGGACCAAATTTACTTGCTCATTCAGGCCAATTATCACTGCAACAAAACTCAGCAATTGTTCTCGACTAATTGGGAACAATTTCAATTATTCAACATAAAAACCATTTGGGATCTTCTAAAGATAACTTCTAAAAATCCCATTGACAAATAGACATAAAAAACGTAATCAATTTCCCGTCCTAGGGCAAAATTAAATGTAGATCCTTGTAATTGGCATGATAGCACTTGCAAATGGGCCGCCCAAATGGGATTATCTAGTGCTATTGAGAAAGGCCTTCCAACATCCTGATTAAGGGTGCATCATTTACTTATATCAATGCCAAAAATTTCCCAGAATTCGTATTTTGTCAGCAGTATGATGAAACTCATATTGAGATGATCCTAGGACAAGTTTGCACGTATGTTGTTGCAATTTTTGCCCCTGTATTCTTCCTGAATATGAGAGTATTTTGCCACCAATAAACCTATCAATAGGTCATAATTCTATAAGTTTAAGGGCTGAACTGAGGTGGCAAATGTTGAAATTGCATGCTCAAATGTGACCAGGAGATGCCCTAGAGGTATAATACTGGTGCTAGCCTAATGAATAATCAATAAATAATATTCTTAAATAAATATATATCTTATTTAATCACTTTTCTGGATTTTATCTGGAACTCTTTTGAAGAGTATTGACAAGCTGGAATCACAGAATCCACAACTTGTGAAGTTGCCTGCCTTGGAAGAAGTTCCAATTATGAAGGGAAATGTTTGCCTAATATTGACCAGAAGAGTTGAGGTAATTTTAGTATGCCTTGTGAATTTCTGAACGGTCAAAACACCTTAAGCCATGGCAAAAAAGTTAAATCAATTGGCTGAACTTCTTCTCAATTAAGCATGCAGGATCTAATTTATCAAGCGAGTGATCCTTGAAATTTAACAACTGGTGCTCGCTCAAAATTGGGTACACTCTTTAAAATGGACCACACAACCAGTTCTTGGCAGCTTAGTCCAGATGAGAAAGTGACAATGAGATGGAATCTAGTGACAAGAAAATCTTTGATTATTTTAAAATCAGCCGCCAAGGCTCTGATGCAGGTACCTCCTACTCCCTGGATGATACTACAATGGGTGAGCTCATGTGGATGCAACAAGACATACTGATCTTACATCTGAAAGCATAAAAGCTATGCTGGAAACTCTATATCAGGGCTTTAGGATTGGTAATTCACAAATCGATTCTTCCTTCAGCCAGTTCTATTACCTTAAGGATCAGGCACTCAAGATAGATATATGCACGAAGTACCATGACGCAACCTAGCATCTCTTTCCAAATGTCTCAAAAACAGTCAAGCATCTAACAAATTCTTGGTTAGCTTTGTACAGCCCTTAATTAAGCATTCTCAGCGAATCATTTATAGACAACTTCTTGAACTAATGGAAATTTACTGTGTACAAGGGGAGGAACAATATTCCTGAAATTCTCTACTGGAAAAGTTAAATCCCAACTTTAATGAAGTCTGAAAAGCAAATGTGGATAATGTGGGACTTGCCAAAAAAGCTCATGAGAGATTAAACACACTTGTAGAGCTATTAAACAAAGGAGTCCCAGTAATACCAAAGAAGTTCTTGCTCACCATGGGCAATTGCATGAATGGGTACAAAACATGAATTCCTGTTGTCAAAAATAGGAAACGCATTCTGATTTCCCCTTTATCTCAGTTGGAATGACTCACCATATATGCTATTTTGGATTGAAGTTATCACCTGGACTTAAATTAAAAGCACAATAATTTTGAGAAGTATTTTTTGGCCAAGCTCTATATTATAAACAAAAACATCAAAAACCTTTCAGCAAAATCAGCCGTTGCAAATAGGGGTGAGAGTGATGCCTTAAACGAAAAAGGAAATTTCAAAAATCTGGACAGTTGTGTCAAGATTGCAGGCCAGAAGTCTGATATTACTAAACAAAGTTGGGAACTTATAATGCAATTATCAACTGCAAATTCCCAAGTAGACAATATGGTTAAAGATGTGACCATCTAGTACTAAAAAATATGGTTAAAGATATTAAAAGTTTTATGTCCAATCAAACTTTATTTAAAGAGGAGTTTGACAACCTTAAAAAGAATCAAATCCCTCAAAAAGCAAAGCTGACAGCTCACCCAGCCTAAACAAAAGAGAAATAAGAAAAAGCTCTGCCCAATTGGCCAAAAAACAGTTTGGAAAAACAATTAAAGGCCGAATTCAAGCATCAGAAGCCAGTAGTTCGGAGCAATAGCATGGAATTGAATCATTAGAAATCAACACTGATGCAGAAACCAGTATTTCAAACATCCATCCTATGGCTAGGGTTCTGGCATCAATCTTGGCTCCAGATACTCCCCAGTGGTAAATAGGGCTGATTGTAAGTGATGGATCATTGGGACGTTCAAGAAGAAGTACAACTTTTATGCCCAAAATTAGGGCGAGATACTTTAAACCATTAAACTAACCAAAGTTTGATCAGGATGAGAATATTCACTCTTTCATCAAGTTATTTGAAAAAGCAATGTGGGAGCGTCAGACAATGCAAAAGGATCAGCACTGGTCAACAAAATCAATGCCCATAACTGTGACCTCGTTATGCCCTATTTGGGCAATGATTGGTCCTATATGGATGCCAAAATTGCAGCGACAAAACAGTTTGAAAGACCTGGGAAAAGGAAACCCAAAAAGAGCTTCTTAATATTAAATTCAAGCATAATGAGACTATTAAGGACTTTGTGTACAGGTTTTTCCATGAGGCGCAAGTCTTGCTTGGGTGCACTATAATAGATAAGTTTGACACTATTACTGTTTTAGAACACGCAGTCATGCATACCATGAATTGCACTATGTCATGTTACCTGCGTTCAAAGGAAAAATGGAAACCCAAGTGCTTACCAATTATTTTAAGAAGCTTTTCCCATAGTTTTGACACCCCTAATCAGCCTGAGTCCATGAAAAATTCATAAGAAGATTCTTTAAGCTGGCCAACCAAGAAAAAAATAAAATAATAATAATAAAGAGAATAAATAAATAGATAAAAAAATAAAAATAAAAAATTAATGATAATAAAGCTTTTCTTTCTTATAACAATCACTTTAGTTATTACAATTCGATTCAAACAGAAAATTTGGATAATCACACACAGGAAAGATGAGTGACTCTATCAACAAAAACAATAAAACATGGGCGAGCATCGCAGCGAGCAGTACACTTAATGGTGCAACTAAGGGCAAGAAACGCCCTGGAGGGGAACCAGGAACCCAATCTGCAAAGAAATTGCAAACTCAGACACTGTCTGGGTTTACAGTATTCAATGTAAAGCACGCGCAATATATGTACATTCAGTTCAACCAACCCTTATCAAAGATGGAACATGGGATCAGACTCTTCCTTGGGGATGAGTCACCAACTCTGCGGGAAAAAAATGTGAGGCACAGCCCTCACTTTTCCCTACGCGGTGTGCATAGCCACCAACAACATGAGCCATGGCTGGATTGATATTGGTTTTGAAACAGCCGATGAAGCCAATGCCGCAGTAAAAGTCTGTGTGGAAATTGCCCTCCCCAAGGGCAAAAAAATTGTGCGCACCGCGCGCACCAGATGGAACAAAGTGAAAACTTTGTTCATCTCTTTTGACTCGCTCCCCACCAACCTTCCTCATAAGGTAATTGAGGAGGAGCTCCGCAAAGGTCTTGTGGCCTATGGAGAAATTCAGCAACTTAAAAAACAGCAATTTCGCCTGATGCCCAACCTGTGCATGGGCAAAGCTATCGCTGTAATCAATCCCTTCCCAGAAGTGGAAGATGACTTATCCAGAATTCCCCACACAGCAGAATTTCACTCTGAAGATGGGGGCCAGTCAGCTGCGTTCCAAGTTACACCGGAGCGCGCACCACCCATTTGCAACCACTGTGGATCACTGGGCCACAAGGAACATGCATGCCCTGTGAAAGAGGGCTTAATGGAAAATGACTATTGTGAGGAAGCAATGGACGAAGATAACAAAAACTTCGCCAAAATGACTGATGGTCGCCACCCATTCCGCTGGGGTGAAGATGGACTATACTCCATCGTGGACCCAGTTACAAGCAAACAACATAAAGTGGCACAAAAAGCCCACAAGCGAGCAGCGGCTGAAGCGGCAGCACACACGGAGTCTGCCATTAACCCCAGACAAATTTGGGAGGATATTTTAGATATTTACCAAACCAACCAATCAGAACAATATGCCCAGGTCGAAAATTTTCACAGTAATCTGACTGAGTCACAAAGCGACATCAGTCATGCACATATTGAGGAACAATGCAACCACAATTTGGGTGAAAATGCGGTGCACAATTCACCAAAGTTGAACCTCAAAAATACAAAGTACAATCAACAATCCGCATCAGATCAACATGAGACCTGTGCAGGAAAAGTTGACGCAAATGCAAAATACCACGATTACATTGAATCATTGGGTAAGATCAAGGGAACCAACAATGGCAGTGAAAGAATTGGAGTACAGACGCAGAGCATGGCCAAAATGAGCCATGGTGAGATAGGGCCTGAGGGCCCTCCCAACCGCTCCTGAGGCGCCGCGGGCACCTCAGTGCCAACAGGGACGCTAAACATCATGGGATCCAGGGCTCATATGTCCCAAGCCAAAAAGCTGGCATTCCTGCGAAAACCCCTTGTAGACATCTTGGCCATCCAAGAAACCCACTGTCTACAAGGGGAAGAAGAATCCTGTTCAACCAGGGTCACACCATCACAATCAGTATGGACGTCTCACTGTGGGGTGATCGTCCAAAACAACAAAAAATTTAAAATTACAAATTCATCGTCACTCTTGCATGGTCAAGTCGAAGTAGCAACAATCACGTGCCATGAGGAAATAATTTCAATAGCATGTATATATGCACCGTGCACTGCAACCAAGTGAAAACAATTTTTTGAAACCATTTCTAAACTCACCCTCCCACCAGATAACATTATGTTAGGCGATTTCAACTGCTGGGATAACCCTGATACAGATTGATGGCCTAATCCCAGGGGATACTCACCTGGACACATTGAATTCCGCAGAATGAAGGCATCTCTTGGCTTACAGGACGCTCTTCCCCCCAATTCACCACTCCTTCCTCACATGACGCAGCCCAACATATGTGAGGGAGCGCTCATATCAATGAGTCTCATTGACCATATCCTCATCCCGCAATCCCACCACTCAAGAATCTCCAAATTTATAACAAAAAAGATCAATTTTTCTGACCACCAATTAGTTACGGTGCAGTTAGCGCCAACCCAATCCCACACACAGGTGTCGCCTTGGAGAAAGCTTCACCCAGAAAATATAAAATTGCCTGAGATATCCGACTGGGTTGAAAACAAGGCTACAAACCCAGAGTTCACAGCCCCATTCACTTCAGATCCCATCAGAAGATGAGAAAATTTCAAAAAGGATTTAATCAACAAAACACAACATATTGAATCATGTAAGTACACTGCGGACATGGCCACAATCAAGTGTACCTTGGCAGAACTAGACCACCTGGAAATAAATACTCCAAGATCTGGCTATAGCCCTAACTGGGGACGCAAATGGGCAGAAATTTCTGTCTGACTTAACAACCTCATCTTTAACCCCAACACAGAATCAAAGTATTGAACAAAGCTAAGTTCATAGAGGAAGGCAAAACCTGTTTGACATACTTTTTCAACCAATTCCACTCCCGTGGAAACCAGCCCGTGTGTACACAGGTCTGCAAGATCAACAGCACCGTGGCAACTGACCATGAGGAGGTCAAGGCGGAAGTACACCGCTATTACATCAAATTATATTGTGAAACGCCAACAGATTCTCAAAAAAGTAAAGAATTTATACAAACTGCCGAGATACAAAGTACACCACCAAATTACAATATACTATCCCTTATTACACGGGAGGAGCTTTGGGAGACAATTCGCGGTGCACCATGTAGGAAATGCCAAGGGCCCGATGGGATACCCTACAAATTTTACAAAAAATATTTTCAACAAATCGCCCCCCTCCTATTGGCGTCTATGAACCAGAGCTTGTTGGAAACACGCCTATTACCAGGAGGCCATGAATCCTACATTATAACCTTGTATAAAAAGGGTGACAAGTTGGACCTGGCCAACTGGCGCCCAATTGCACTCTCCAACACTGACACAAAAATTCTGACTAAATTTTTAGCAGCTAGATTAGGCGCAATTGCATCTGATGTCCTATCACTCAACCAGTTTGGGTTTATACCAGGGCGTTCAATCTGGAACAACATACACCCTGTTGCAAACATTTGCCAATCCAAAGCAACTGGTGCCTTAGTATTCTTGGATCAGGAAAAGGCGTATGACCGTGTTAGCTGGCCATACCTAAAAGAATGTCTACATGCTTTCAAACTCCCACCAGGATTCATAAAATGGTCGATGCTCCTAACAGAATCTGCAACCATGGCTGTATGCGGCCCTGGATTCCTAACAAACAAGATTAAGCCACACAGAGGGCTCAAACAAGGGGATCCCCTCAGCCCACTGCTATACAATTTCAGCTTTGATCCACTCCTCCGAGTAACTGACTCATGTCTCATGGGGATAACCGCACAAGGAAAACCAACAGTTAAGACAATGGCCTTTGCGGATGACTGCGTAGCAGGTATAACAAACAACAAAGATGCCCAACAGCTGGAAAGCACTCTAGAGGAATACTCCAAGGTGAGCAATGCATCGCTCAACAAAAGGAAGACAGAAATCATCCTCTTAGGCAAATACACAAACAATTGGGCCACAACATCAGAACCTCATACTTGACACGAAGAAAAAACGCAATCATTTTAACCTTTGCAACACCTCCCACCACCACTCCTGTCCGACACCTTGGAATCTGGCTAGAATCAGGGGGATATGCTAATGAGACAATGGAAAGTAACCTGTTACAACGGGTATCAAAACGCGTCGCCTCCCTCAAGGGAAGAACCCCAGGACTAACAGGACGAGTTACAGTTGCTAACTCGCTCATCCTCCCAATACTGTGGTACCAGGCCCACGCGATAGCCTTCTCACCTACCTTTATAACCTCAATCCGCGCGCTTATCCAGGGCTGGCTGTGGCCTGGCTCTCACCCTCCTATACGAATGGAAACACTATTTGGCCCACGCTCAAGTGGAGGCATGGGACTAATAGAGTTTGAGAGCCACGCCAATCACATCCTAGGTACCTGGATAAAGGAAATCCTTGCTCCAGACCTCCCGCAACAACATTGGTCCAGAGAAGCAAGGACTAACTTTGCATAGGCGCTCAAATTAACCAACCCACATAGTCCACCCAGACTACTTTCATACCTTTCCAAGCACCCTACTGCAATGGGTCCGCATGGAACCTCCCCTCATTTCAAACATATCCTCTGAGCTATCCGCCGTATGGGTTGGACCATAGAGAACATGGGTACTATACAGGGAAGGGGACGACCCAGTCCCCAATTCAAATTAAGAAACCCAGAAAACCACCCCCAGAGGGATATGCTCGCAACAACCCCAAGCATAGCTAGGATAGAATACCTAGATATGTTGGACATTCCCTATGATTTAACCACATGGAAGGGAATGTGGAAAATGACTCACCACCCACTCCTATAGCCAAGGATAAGAGCAAACTCCTGTCGCTGTCTGAGAAGGACCTATAGGATGGCGGACCGTTCCAACTCACTCCACAAAATATGTGCAGTATGTGGATGGGAGGGATCCCTACATCACCGCCTAGAAACATTTCCCCCTACCAAAGCTATATGGCAGGAAGTCGCACGCCTGCTTGAGATCCAAAATGAACAAGAATTCTCGATATTAAAGAGCATTTTTCGCACTCCAGATTGAGTCACCGATCCCATCAACCCTCCATTCCCTAATAATACCCATTGCAATGTGGACAATTCACACAATTGCATTAGATGCGTTCAAGGGCACGGTCCCAACCATTCATGGGGTTATTAACAGATTCCATGTCCACTTACTGGAGCACTTCCAAGCCTGGCTCTATGGATATATGAGACCAAGGCAAAAAGCGCTCATAGAATCATGGTTCCCACTCTGGTTCCTCCACACAGACCCTTTCCTTCACACCTGTTCCATAGCAGGGGAAACCCCTTGGAGTAGTGCACCAAGCCCCCATACCTGGCAGTCCCGCTGGCAACAGGGGTAACTTGAGTACCCTGAGGTGCTTAATTTTATATTTGTCAATTGTTTCCTTAGTTTTATGTATATTCGGTGATGTCTGTCCCCTGGTTGGCTTACCTCAGTTAAATAAAAAATTAATAATAATTTTTTCTTTCCTGTAATGATAACATTAGTTACTATGATTTGATTCATACAGAAATTTTTGATAATCACACAGGAAAATGGGCGTTTACAAAAAAACTCAATTAACTTAGCAAAAGACATAAAAGGTAATGTGAAAAACGGTGCACCAAAGGACAAGAAGCGCCCTGGGGGGACTGGGAACCAATGCTGCCAAGAAACCACAAACTGAACCACCTCCTAAGTTTGTGGTGTTTACCATGAAACAAAACCAGTACATGAAAATCCAGTACAACCAACCCCTTTCAAAAGTAGAGCATGGGCTTCAACTCTACCTAGGGGTTGAGTCATTGACTTTATGGTAAAAAGTGTGTGAGGCTCAGGCCTCCCTCTTTCCCTATGTGGTGTATGTGAACATGGAAATGGTCTCATGCGACTGGGTTAATTTAGGCTTTGAGACTGAAGAAGATGCAGACGCCATTGCAAAAGTATGAGTGAAGCTGCCCTCCTTAAGGGCAAACAAATTGTGCGCACTGTGCGCTCCAGATGCAACAAAGCAAGCACTTTATTTATCTCCTACAACTCATCAACCAATCTCCCCATAAGCAAAATTAAGAGAAGTTCAAAGTCAGACTCAAGCACTATGGAGACATTAAACAATTAGAATTACAAAGATTCCAATTAATACTGAACCTGTGCACAGGAAAGTCTATAGCCATAATCCATCTGATCCCTGAGGTGTATGAGGATCTCACAAGAATCCCCCATGTAGCACAATTTCACCTCCCAGATGGGAAGGTGTCAGAACCATTCTGAGTCACACCAGAACGTGCACCGCCAATCTGCAACCACTGCACCGCACTAGGACACAAGGAACATGCATGCATAGTGAAGGAGGGCATCATGGCCCCAGAATTCTGTAATGACGCCATGGACAAAAACGACGCAGAACTTGACAAAATGGTAGATGCCAACCACACATTCAAATGGGGAGAGGATGGGCACTACTCCATCATAGATCCAGTAACACCCAAAACATGCAAAATGATGCAAAAGTCCTGCAAGCAGGAAGCGACCAAGGTGTCAGCACTTGTAGCCTCTGCCATTGACCCTGGCAAAATTCAGGAAGACATTGAGGAATTAGCCAAGCCAACCAATAACAACAGACTGGCCAACTGAGGAGGACATGGACGAAATTGTCCGAGACACCCAATTAGAGCAGTATGCCTAAAAGGAAAATTTTCACAACAAGGCGAATGAATCACCAAATGACATCAATCATGCAAGATCAGCAGAACAATTTGGCTCCAATACGGGCGGAATGTGGGATCCAATTCTCCAAAAGTACACCCCAAAACTGCAGAGACAAATCATCACACCACACTAATTAACCAAGGGTCACAAGCAGAAGAACATGCCACAATTCTCAAAACTGCAATTTCTGTGAGAAACCAGTGAAATATGGAATTGGACAAAGCCACAGAATATACTGGTCCTATGACACGAAGCAGTACCAGTAACAAGGGCGTTGGGTGTGGGCTGGGCGGCCCTCCCAACAGCTCATGAGGCGCCACAGGCACCTCAGTAATAATAGGGATGCTAAACATCGCAGGAGCCAGGGCTTACACGTCCCAAGCCAAAAAAGTGGACTACCTGCGAAATCACCCTGGAGATATCTTGTCCATCCAAGAAACCTACTGTCCACAAGGTAATAAAGATCCTGGTCTTCCAGGGTCTCACCATCCCTATAGATTTGTATGGCACACTGTGAGGTGGTTGTCAGAAATAACAAAAAAGTAAAAGATTTAAAGTCCTCCTCATATCTGCACAGCCAAATATTTGTTGCAATGGTCATAAGCCAAGAGGAAACAATTTTGATAACAAGCATCTATGCACTTTGCACCGCAGCTGAGGGGAGACAATTCCTCAAAACCATCCCACCACTCACCCTCCCACCTGATACCATTTTTACGGGCGACTTTAACTGTTGGGATAATTCCAACATGGACTGATGGCCTAGTATCAGGGAATACCCACTGGGACACATTGAGTTCTGTGCAATGAAGGCATCCCTAGGCCTACATGACACCCTCCCCCAGGTCACCACTCCTTCCCAACATAACCCACCCCAACATATGTGAGGGAACGCTCACATCAATGAGTTACATTGAAATATCCTTTAACCAAAAATATACTGCTGGAACCTTTTCAAATTCACAGCAAAAAATCAATTTTTCTGACCACTGACTTATCTCGGTGCAACTCTCACCAACCCAAATTCCCACACAGGCATCGACTGGAGGAAGCTACACCTGTAAAACATAAAATTGCCCAAAAATTCCAACTGAGTCAAACACAAGGCCACAACCCAGAATTCACATCCCCGCTCATAATGGATCCCATCAAAACCTGTGCAAATTTCAAATCCAAATTAATACATAAAACTCGCCACAATGCCTCACGCAAGTACACTGCTGACAAAGCCACGACTGGCCGCACCTTGGTAAAGCTGGACCACCTCGAGCTCAATGTCCTGAAGTCTGGCTACAGCCCCAATTGGGGTAAAAAATGGGCGGAAATATCAGCCTGTATAAACGCTTTCATATTCAAACACCAGCACAGAATCAAGGTGTCAAGAAAAGGTAAGTTCATAAAAGAAGGCAAAACCTGCTCAACATACTTTTTTCATCAATTCCACTCCTGTGGCAACCAGACTTCATGCACACAGGTCCGCAAAGTTGATGGCACTGTGGCAATCTGGCCCAACGGAAGTCAAGGCGGAAGTACACCGTTATTACACTGAACTATCTCATGACTATCAAATGGACCCCCCAAAAATTAAAGAATTTATACAAACTTCAGGAATACAAAGCACATCGCCAGACTACAACCTCCTAAATATAATAAAAAAGGTGGAACTATGGCACACAGTCCGTGGTGCACCTTATAGTAAATGCCTAGGACCAGATGGGATACCCTATAAATTTTTCAAAAAATACTTTAAACAAATCGCCCCCCTCCTCTTAACATCAATGAATCAGTGCCTACTGGAGACACGTTTTCTTCCTGGTGTCCAGAACTCTTATGACATAACCCTGTACAAAAAAGGTGACAAATTGGACCTGGCCAACTGGCGCCCAATATCACTTTCTAATTCTGATACAAAGCTATTTAAAGAAAATTTTAGCATCCAGATTAGGCACAATAGCCTTAAATATCCTGTCACCCAATCCATTTGGGTTCATACCAGGGCGCTCTATCTGGACCAATATACACTCAGTGGCCAACGTATCCCCATCCAAAGCATCTGGATCCCTGGTATTCCTAGACCTGGAGAAGGCATATGACCTCGTTAGCTGACCATACCTCAAAGAATGCCTGAGCGCCTTCAAACTCCCACCCAGATTCATAAACTAAACAATGCTCTTTAAAGAATCAACATCCATGGCTGTATGCGGCCCTAGCTTTCTAACCAACAAGATCACACCACGCAGAGGGCTCAAAAAGGAGACCCCCTCAGCACACTGCTGTACAACTTCAACTTTGATCCACTCCTTCGCATTGCTGACTCACGCCTCATGGGCATAACCACGCAAGGCCAGCCACCAGTCAAGATACTAGCCTTTGCAGATGACTGCATAACAGGTGTAGCTAACAATAATGACGCCCGTCAACTGGAATGCACCATGGAGGAGTATTCCATTGTGAGCAAATCATCGTTCAACAAAAGGAAACGGAAATAATTCTCCTAGGAAGTACACCAACAACTAGATTACAACACCCAAACCTCACAGTCCCCCAAGAAGGAACAACCCACTCATCCTACCCTTTTCATCACCTCCTTCAACCAGTCCTGTTTGCCACCTTTAGGTATGGCTGGAGACAGGAGGGTATGCCAGCGAAACAATGGAAAACAACCTACTATGGTGGATGACTAACTGGATCGCCCTTTTAAGGGTAGATCCCCAGGACTAACATGGCGAGTAACAGTTGCCAACTCACTCATCATACCAATGCTGTGGTTCCCAGCACATGTAATATACTTCTCACCAGCCTTCATGTCCTCAATCCGCATGCTCATCCAGTGCTGACTGTGGCTTGGAACCCAGCCACCAGTAAGGGTGGAAACACTCTTTAGCCCACGCTCCAGTGGAGGCATGGCCTAATGAACTTTGAGGTCCATGCCAACTGAATACTGGGGATATGGATAAGGAAGTCCTTGCCCCAGACCTCCCGCAACAACACTGGTCCAGAGCAGCAAGGGACAACTTTGCACAGGCGCTAAAGTTATCTAGTCCACACAGCCCATCAAGCCTGCTCACATACCACACAAACCACCCCACCACAGTGGGCCCTCACAGAAATCCCCACACTACAAACAACTCCTCCGCACCATTTGCCACATGGGGTGGACCGTCACTATCACAGGAATAAGTTGGGGAGGGGCAGAGCCAGAAACAAATTTACACTAAAGAATCCAGAGAACAAATCCAAGAGGGACACTCATGATGGGACCCCGGACATAGAAAAAATAGACTACCTGGACGCTAAAGACATTCCATATAACCTCATACAGCAGAAGGCAATATGGAGGCTGACACACCATCCGCTCCTTCAGCCAAGGGTAAGAGCTAACACCTGGCTCTGCCTTAGAAGAACATATAGGACTAGAGATTGTGCCAACTCTCTCTATGTGGAATGTGCAGTGTGTGGTGGGGAAGGCACCCTAAACCACCGCCTTGAAGCATGTCCCCCATTAAGAGCCATATGGCGGGAAGTTGAGCCTGCTGAGGATCAAGAATAACCAGAAACTTTCCATCTCAAGGAGCCTCCTCGTGCTCCAGATCCATTCCCCAATACCATCTACCCTCCACTCCCTAATAGTATCCATTGCAATGTGGAAAATCCACAACATTGCTTTAGATGCATTCAGTGGTACCGTACCAACCATCCATGGGATAATTAATAGATTCCATGTCCACCTACTGGAACACGTCAAAGCCTGGTGTTGAATCTTGGTGATTCAGTATGTACCCGCTAAAGGGTTTTTACACAGGGTTTCCCCCATTGAACAATTAGAATGGTCAATATGACAATCGCCGGTTCCTTGATACTCTTGTAACCACTTAATTTTATATTAAACATGGGAGAACTCCAAATCACTTCTTTATTAAAATATATCTTTTAGAGAATCCTTCCCTAATGTGCTCTCTTCCTTTTTCTTCTTTATTCATTTCTTCCAATAAAACTTCTTCAGTCCCCTAGTTTCACTGATATCCCAGTGGCCTCCATTGGTACCAACTCTTCCACTTAGTTTATTCATGTCACCATCTTTTCATTGGTTTCAGCTTATTATTCTTTAATTATTTATCACCTTGATTCGAGGCGATCCAAAACCCTTTTGTCAAATGTCAACATCACCTTATTGCCCTATTTGACCAATTTCCCAATGATCTTGATATCACCTTATTTCAAAGCGCTTACACTACCATTACAAGTTTAATTCCAACAGATTCTATTCATTTCACCATATCAACTTAGGGCTTATCGTCCAATCATATTGGAATCAAAACATTACCCCCTCCTTGACTGGATGATGAGGCTCCTATTGCCTATATGCTTGGAGGAATTTTGCATGCACTCAGTTGATGATTCAACTGCTACCGGGGTCCTTAATAGTATATGCTTTGACCTCAGTTTTATAAGTGACTTCAAATGGACTAATCCATATACTGGAAAGTTTGTGCTTCTGGCCAAACCCATGCTGATCATGGAATAACACCAGATACCCATCTATGAACTGCATTAGGCTACTCTGCCGTACTTGGTCCATAGCCTGAATTTTGATTTTCTTGGCAAGGCTGAATGAGTACACTTCAGTTTGTAACTTAATCAGCATGTTTGTAAGGGTGGTTAAAGTTCACTGCAGATCCGCTCTGCCAGTGTCCTCTATACAGGCATATAGCAGCGCAGGCAGAGCAGGGTGCCACCCATAAAGCAATTGAAAAGGACTTTTTCCTGTGGCTGAATGGTAGCTAATATTGTAGGCGAATACCGCGGTAGAAAGAAGGGTGGTCCAATTGGAGGGTCTATCCATAACTATTTTCTGGAGTATATTCACCAGGGTCCCATTAACTTGCTCAACCATTCTGTTGGACTCAGGGTGATATGGGGTTGTTAGGACCCCACGGATGGCCATTAATTTGTTGAGCTTGGGTAAGATGTGGGTGGTGAAGTTGGTTCCATTGTCAGTTAGGATAAACTGTGGGCAGCCATGACGCTGTATGATACATTCCATTACAAACTTAGCCACAGTAACTGCCCCTAGATCTCGGATGGCTCGAGCCTCCACCCACCTTGTCAAGTGGTCAATTGCCACCAGGATATACTTAGACCAATTTGCTCCAGTTGGCAGTGGGCCCACAATATCAGAAGAGATGGTGCTAAGCAGAGCGAGGCTTTACCAACTGCTATGAAGTCTTCTGGTGGAACGGCTTCTCTACCTGGCACTGGTGGCAGCAAGACAGGGTCTCAAGCATGTCATATTGCATGCTTTCCTAATACCTCGGTCTTAACAATTCAAGAGTTTTCCAGACTCCACCATGGCCAACTGCTCTATATACACTCATAATAATTGAGCGGGTAGAAGGCCTTGGTATATTAATGGTAATGTCCCCTATACGCTTATACAATTCCCCATTTCTTAGGAATGTATTGATCCTGAGTTCATCTAGTAACTTGATTAATTGAGGCGGTTCATCTTTATAATTTCCGCTGATCATTTTGTAAAACATGATATTGCTTAAATCCGCCATAACTGCAATTGTCGGTAATCTCAATAAACAATCAGTGTTCTGTTGTTTGGCTCCTGGTCAAAGTAAAACCTCAAAGTCATAAGCTTTCAGCTTAAGAGCCCATTGAGCTAGCCGCCCCTCAGGCTCTTTCAAGTTTTGCAACCAGCGCAACGATGCATGATCTGTGCCAAACTTAAACTTTACTCTATGCAAGTAGACTTGGAACTGCTTATATGCATAAATCACCGCTAAACACTCTCGCTCAGTCACAGTGTAGTTTCGTTCATGGAAATTCAAGCTACAACTGCAGTATGCCACGGGGTGCTCCTCCCCTTCATCGTCCTTCTGATACAGGACTGCCCCAACAGCGGAAAGGGATGCATCCATCTGAACAATAAACTCCCAGTTGAAGTTTGGATATTGCAACACCGGTGCACTGCTCAACGCCATACAGAGTGCATTGAAAGTGGATTGACGATGTTCCATCCATTTGAACAGAGCGTCCTTCTTCAAAAACTAAAATAGCGGCCACCCAATACAGCTAAAATTAGGGATAAAGCGTCAGTAGTAACCAACCATTCCCAGAAATACCTTTATGTCACACTTACTATTGGGAGTAGTCATTTGGCTGATGGCCTCCACCTTAGCTGGTTGTGGCTGCAGCCCAATTGAGTCTACCACAAAACCCAGGCATTACAGCTGATCTTTGAAGAAGTTACACTTTTGAGGTTTAATTTTAATGTTCGCCTCAGCCAGCCAGCGGAATATAGCTTTGAGGTGTTTGAGGTGCTCTGAAAAGGTTCGAGAGAAAATGTTAATATCATTGAGGTATATTAGGACGCATGACAGCTTCAGGTCACCAAATATATTGTCCATGGCACGCTGAAAAGTAGACGGAGCGTTACACAGTCCTTGAGGCATCCGTATTGGTTGAAAAAGGCCTTTAGAGGTGATCACAGCATAATTTTCCTGTCCCACCAAGGGAAACTCGATTTGCCAGTAGCCTAATATTAAGTTCATCGCAGAAAAGTAGCGAGCACCCCCTAATTGGTCCAGAGCATCATTGATTCTAGGCAAGGGATATGAATCCTTTTTTTGTAATACTGTTGAGCTTCTGGTATTCTATTACTACATGGTTGGTGCCATCCTTCTTATTACAATCAGAACAGGCAAAACCCTCAGACTCTTGGATGGCTCAAGCATCCTTTGTTGTAATAACTTGCCAATTTACTCAGTAACCATGTCTTCTGCTGCCAGAGAATGACAGATCGGCTGAACCTTATTAGAGGATGATTGCCGGTGTCCAATTGATGGACCACCCTTAAGCACATCCTAAATCATGATCAACCGCGAAAATTTCCTTGTATTTCTGAAATAAAGCTATTGCTTGGTCTTTTTGTTCATCTGTAAATCTCATTAAATTACTCTGCGGTACCACCATTAGTACATTGACTTATGTTTCGAGCTGTAGTCCAAATTCATCCAATGATCCAAAATCATGAACCTGATGGACCTCATCTATGGATTCAGATGTAGATATGCTATAATTTGGTGGCGGCGGATTTGCATTGGTTTGTTCTGCAGGTTTGCTAACAGAACCTTTATCTCCCCATGTCCTGGTAGTATGATGCTGGGAGCCACATGAGGCTCAAGCCATGATTGATGATAAGGCCCAATGATCTCCCCATAGAGCCCCGCTAGCACTTCCATCTCTAACTCAGTGTCAATTATTACTTGATTTCCAGAGGTAATGGATATAGCTCCAGCTGCTCTAAGCGTTAACCCTTGGTATTCATATATCTGATGAGGAAGGGCCCGCGTTTTCTTTTTTAATCAATGATAGTGCACTGGAATAACCCCATCGCTGTATGCAAGGATGATCTGTTCCATATGCACTGAACTCTTCGGCGCTCTATGTGAAGAGAAATATATAGGGATTAGCTGCCCTGAAATGGCTAGAGTCTCCTCCATCTTGTCAACTATAGCCCCATAATGTCGCATAAATGCAGTTATGATCAATAAATCATAGTGGCTGTTTGGCAGTACCACTGCTGGAGCCACCACAACAATAAAACCGAACCACAAGTGAAGAGCACTATATGCTCCCTCAGAAGTCGTGGTTTCAGCTTCAGCGGCCCCATACACCACTCAGTGGTCTATGTCAGGTTTTAAGGACAACTTCACTACCAGTTTTGTGAAGACAATGTTAACAGGTGCGCCTGTATTGATGATAGCCCATACTTGAGATTTAGCTACCACAATGTCACAGTAAGTGTATTAAGAGTAAGATGCATCCCAGATATTCACCTTGTGTACACTTGAGGATTCAGGTTACTCAGGAAACTCATAATACCTGCACTGATATAAGGGTATCTGTTTACAATAGTGTCCACTGGGAGGGCGACGTCTATTCCCCTTAATGACAGGGCATCTGCGACCAGTTTTAGCTGATCTAACAGATTTTGGTCGAACATTTGACAAGCATGAAGCTTCAGTTGATCTGGTGAGTTTTTGTCCGCCGTTTCTTCAATATGTGCTGAGGGCAGCACATTTACTTTCCCAATCGGCGGGTGGTAAAGGAATATATCATCATACTGAGAAAGCTTCAGCTATATTTAACACAGTAGACTCAGGTGGGACATGTAAGCTCGAGGTAGTGGAAGTAGAGAGTCCCTTCTCTACTCCGCTCATGCTTTTCCCTTATAGCTCTGCTCTCATTGCAAGGGAGGGATCTATTGGTTGGGACACCATCGTCCCATATGTCCATTATGACCACAATTAAACAACTTAATCCATAAGACCTACGGCTGTGTTTAGGATAAGTTGGTACAAATGGTCGATGATTTTGAAAATGATTGTCGTAACCAGACCCCCAACAGTATAACGACTGCTCCCTGTCAGAGTAGTTAGGACCAGATTGGTAACTGGGTCGATATTGATCAGCAAACAATGAATACCCATTGATGGAGAAGAGTATCCTGACGGGATTCTTTCTGCCCAGTAACTCTTCTCACATGGTTAGGGTGAACAATTGTGACAGTGTGGATCTGTTCGGTATTGGGTGTAGTAAATTTTAAGATAATCGATGTACAAACTGAACAAGTTTAAGGTGAGGTACATCCGGCTCTAACAGTGGAGCTATAACATTGTAAAGCTTAGGGTAAGGCTTCACCGCTGAGGCCATAGCTATAAGCACATCAACTTAGGATAGAATGCCTGCTATAATCAGCACATGCGCTTCCATTTAAATTGGTCAGCAAATGTGGTGAGGGTCTCGTTTTGCTGAAACCCAATGGTCAAGAATTTAGCTTTCCACTGCAACATTTTCGCACTTCCGCTGAACAATCGCAGCACAGTCTCCTTAACTTCATGGTATGAAACAGAACTAGCTGAGAGGTAACAAATGACTTGATCAGCACTTCCAACGTCCAATGAGGAGAGTAACAGCTTTTCCCTTTGTCAATATGAAGTTCTCTCAGTCACAAACTCAAATAAGCAAAAGAACCCATAAATATCTCCTTCATGATTGAATGGTGGCAACTTGACATTGTAAATCATCTGAAGCAACTCATCCTGTCTTTTGAGCACAGTATCTAACACAAGTCTCAATTCCTCGTAGGGCCCAGGGCCATTGTTTCATGCAGATTTCATTTCGAAACAACCGGGATGTAACATAGCTGATAGTTGAATTTTCGTAATTTTGTTATTGGTCAATGGGCCCACTGTAGTGAGCACCACTGTTGAATCTCGGCGATTCAGTATGTACCCACTAAAGGGTTTTTTACACAGGGTTTCCACCATTGAACAATTAGAATGGTCAATATGACAATTGCCAGTTCCTTGATACTCTTGTAACCACTTAATTTTATAAACATGTGAAAACTCCCATTCACTTCTTTGTTAAAATATATCTTTTAGCGGATCCTTCCCTAGTCCACTCTCTTCCTTTTTCTTCTTTCTTCACTTTTTCCAAGGCTACTTCTCCAGTCCCCTCATTTCACTGATATCCCAACAGCTTCCATTATTACTGGCTCTTCCTCTTAGTTTATTAATGTCGACATCTTTTCATTGGTTTCAGCTTAATATTCTTTAATTACATATTGCCTTGATTTGAGGCGATCCAAAACCCTTTCGTTGAATGTTGACATCGCCTTATTGCCCTATTCAACCAATTTCCCATTGATCTCAATATTGCCTTATTTCAAAGCGCTTACATTACCATTATAAGTTTAATTCCAACAGATTCCATTCATTTCACCATTTTGACTTAGGGCTTATCATCCAGTCATATTGGAATTGCAACACCTGGCTTTATGCATACATGAAGCCGAGGCAGCAAAGGCTTGTAGATTCATGGTTCCCAGTATGGTTCCTACACACGGACCCCTTCCTACACACCTGCTCCATAACAGGGGAACCCCCTTGGATTAGTACCCAACACCCTCCACACACCTGGTGGTACCAGCTGGCAACAGGGGTAGCTTATCTACTCTGGGGTGCCTAATTAAATCCCACTTATCCTTCCCCACTCCCCCTTATTTTTTCAATATTGCTTGTCCCATGGTTGACTTGCCTTGGTTAAATAAAATGATTAATAATAAGTTTTCTCCTTATTGATACTTTAGTTTGCACTTGAGGATGTGGACAGGATCCAACTCCAGATTTATCAGCAATTAGAACCAAAGTTAAGGCTATGCACTTGGCTTACTTTATCAGCAATTCGGGCCAAGATTAATACTTGATGAAGATCAATTGAAGGCTAATTGGGAATATTAAGCTTGTGTTCAAGTCAAGTGGGGAGAATGTCAGATTCTGTTGGTTGATCCAAAAATAATCTCTTTGACAACCAACAAATCTGGCTAATTATTCTCCTAATACTCAAGCTAATACTCTAATTCTCAACTTAAAGACTCTTGTAATAATATGGCTAAGGCTGATTATCTCAATGTCAATTCAAATCGAATATTCTATCAAAAGCTAGGGCCAAATACACTTCCACATTCAGGCCAATTATCACTGCAACAAAACTCAGCATTTGGTCCCAACTAATTGGGAACAATTTCAACTATTCACCATAAGAAATAATTTGGGATCTTCTAAAGATAACTTCTAAAAATCCCATTGACAAAAAAAATAAGATCGTAATCAATTTCCCATTTTAGGGGCAAAAATCAACTTTTCTCTCTCGTTGCAATCACTTTTGAAACCCAATCAATTCAAGTCTGAATCTAGTTTAATAATCTCATAGAAGAGATTAGTCTGTGCCCATGTCGGGGAGCAGTTGGGAAAGCTAGGTAAGAGGAGCAGGTTAGAGGCCAGCGGCCTCAAACGTTCAAAAACGCCCTGGAGAAACCAGCGGAATTGAAATTTTTAAAAAAATGATAGTCACTATTTCCCCAGAAATCCTCACTTGGCAAGCACGATGCAACCAGTACATCAATACGCCGCACTCCCATCCCACTTTTGTTGGTGGAATACGGAGTCCACATGTTTCTGGACATCCAACAAATGGCTTTATGGGAAAAATTTTGTGGGTATGTGCACACTTTTCCCGACTGTGGTGTATGTCACACCTCACTCCATGTCACGCGGTTGGCTGGACCTAGGTTTCAAAAACAAAGAGGCAGCAGATGAGGCCACTGCAGAACATGTAGTGATCGACCTCCCAAAGGGCAACGGGTCATTGAAACAAAATGCACTAGATGGACAAAATCCAACCAAATTTTCCTCACATTTGACTTTTTGCCTACTACAGTAAAACGTGACACTTTGGAGCAACACCTGAAAGATGGTCTCGCCATCTACAGCGAAATACAATCTTTCAAAATGCAACACTTTACACTGATGCCACACCTGTGCACCAGCAAAGCCATCGCAGTTCTGACCCCAATTGAGGAGATTGCAAAGGACCTAACCTGAACCCGCACTCCACTTTTATTAATATTGAAGGGCATACCACCCACCCATTCTGGGTGACCGTGGACAGCGCGCCCCCCATCTGCACCCACTGTGATGCGTTCGGCCATAAGGCGCATGCATGCCCCACCAAGGAGGGCGTCACATTCCAAGAGCACCCCTCAGCGGCCATGGCCAGTGGAGAGGCACACTACGAACCAACTGCAAGCACCAAAGAGGCTTTCCCGTGGGGAGCACAAGGTTGCTACCTACTGGTAAAGCCTATTTCTCTGCAAGAGCATAAGAAGGCCAAGCAGGCCCGCAGGGCCACAGCCAAGGAAGCGGCCAAAGTCACCACCACTATCCCACACTCTCAATGCCAGGAGGACATTGAAACCTTTGTGGCGGAAGCAAATTGGGAATGCATCAACCAATCAGAATGGGAAGCCCATGCTGATTGATCCACTCAATCTGAGGATCCGATGGGGGACTCAATCTCACCCAATCATTGCACCCAAGCTCCAGTTGAAACCAACATGGGGCCCATCCCAACTGAAAATTTTTTTTGACCCACTCAACGGTGCACTGAACTCATCCGTACTGCAAAAAATTCGTCTGACGTCAGGGAAACAAAAAGCAAAGGCAAAAGCCAATGCGAACCTTTCTGCTAAAATTAACAAAACCACCAATAGTGTTGCTGCAAACACTCATGCTGACATGAAGGCCTGTGGGGATCTAGAGGAGGCTAGTGGGCCTGGGTGCCCACCCGCTTGCACCTAAGGTGTGATAGGGGAAACCTTCACTTTAGGGACGTTGAATATCGCTGGACTCAAGGCCTCACTGTCCCGGGCTAGGAAACTGAGTTTTTTACAACAAAATTTACCTGTGGATATCCTGGCCATCCAGAAGTCCACTGTCTGCAAGGTTCCGAGGAGGCTTGGAAAACAATGCTCCTCCCATCCCTATCCTTTTGGTCAGAGCACTTTGGGGTGCTAATTTGGAAAAATGATTTTTTCAAATTTTATTGTCAGAAACCTTCCTCAATGGCCGAGTCCTCATTGTCACTTTCTCATGGGCTGACGTGGTACATGCTATTGTCAACATCTATGCCCCAAATGGCACACAAGAGCATCTGGAATTTTTCTCATTGGTCAAATCCCTCCCGCTATCCACAGACCCTTTTGTAGTTGGTGACATGAACTGTTGGCTAAACATTCCAATGGACCAGTGGCCTTCCTCCTCCCACGCCCCCCAGGGCCACGTTGAACTTCGCGTTCTAAAGGCCACCCTGGGGTTAATGGATGCACTGCCACAGCAAGCCCCGATGCTCAAGAACATGATGCGCCCCCACATCCACAATGGCCAATTAAGGTCCATGTCCCGCATTGACCTTATCCTTATGCCGTTGAAATTCCAACCCCACATATCTCACTTTAAAACAACAAAAATGGAATTCTCTGACCATCAACTGGTCTTGATAACCTACCACCTACCTGTCACAGCTGCTAAGGCCCCACATTGGTGCAAAATCCGCCCCCTGAGCTTGTGTCACCAGGATTTTCCACGTGGGTGGAATCAGCAACTTTGGCAAAAGAGTTTGTTGCACCATTTTACGTGGACCCCATTTCCACATGGGCAACTTTCAAAGAAGATACCATCCTCCACTCTCGCCACCTCTCCTCCAGATGCTCACGAGCCACATCAGCTGTCATTTCGCGCGCTCTGGCAGAGTTGGCAGATCTGGAGTCCAACATCCCAGCTACAGGATACAGCTCTGCATGGGGCTGGAAGTGGGCGGAAGCAGCTGCCCACCTCAACGCGCTCGAAAGGCAACACAAACATTGGGTTTGTGTTCAGTACAGGGCCAAATGCATCACAAAAGGCAACAAGTGCACCGCATATTTTTTTAAAAAAAAATTTTCACCACGCCAGAGTGTGGCCTGCACACAGGTGCAAAGATTGGATTATTCCATTGCGGATATGCCAGCTGAAGTGGCTCTCAAAACACAAAAGTATTACTATGAGCTATACCAATCCAATCCAATTCAGCTTGCTGAAGTGGCAGAATTTCTTGACTAAGCCCACATCCGCACCATTTTCTGATACCCAGAAATAATGAATTTGATTACTCCAAACAATTTATGGACAGCCATTCGCGGTGCACCAAACCAGAAATGCCCAGGCCCAGATGGCATTCCATATGAATTCTATAAAAAGTACTTCAAGTATATATCCCCACTACTGCTGGCCTCACTTAACCAGAGCCTTTTGGAAACGCGCCTCCTTCCAGGAGGACAAGAGGCTGTTACCGCCACACTCTTCAAGAAAAGGGACGAGCTAGACTTAGCCAACTGGCGCCCCATTTCTTTTATAACACGGATACAAAAATTTGAACAAAAATCATGGCTAACCGTTTAGGGACTGTAGCATCTGCCACCATCTCCCCAGAACAATTCGGTTTCATACCCAGAAGGTCAATTTGGGACAACGTGCACTCTGTGGCCAACGCGTGCCAGTCCACAGCCTCTGGGGCACTTGTATTCTTGGACCAATAGAAGGCCTATGATAGAGTAAACTGGGAATACCTTAGGGCCTGCCTCCATCAATTCCGCTTACCCCCTCGCTTCATCAACTGGGTGATGCTGCTCACAGAATCTACAACAATGGCAGTATGTGGCCCTGGCTTCCTAACGGAAGTAGTCCGCCCTCAAAGAAGCGCATGACAAGGGGACCCCCTTAGCCCACTCTTATACAACTTCAGCCTTGACCCACTACTTTGAAACGTGAATGCCCAACTCACCGGGGTCCATGTGCCAGGCCAAGCCCCAGTCAAGATGATGGCGTTTGCAGACAACTGTGTGGTAGGGGTACCTAATAAAGATGCACGCGCGCTTGAAGCCCTTCATCCAGGAATATTCCCAGGTAAGCAACGTGACACTGAACGCCTCCAAAACTGAAATCATCCTCCTTTGTCAGTTTCAGAACTGCTGGGCCCCAGCAATTAGTTCCCAACCCGGCCCATCTGCTCGCCCACGCCCACGCCTTACTAACTCAACACACACCGCCCCACTAGTGCTCCCCTTTGTGCCACGCCCTTCCATAGGGCCAGTCCGCCATCTGGGCATGTGGTTGGAGGCAGGCGGATACGAATCAGCAGTAATGGAGAGTCATATTCTAGACAACGTGACAAAGTGCATCGCCTCCCTCAGAGCCCACCCTACTTCTCTTACTGGCAGGGTTGTTTTGGCCAACTCTATGCTCCTCTCCAAAGTCTGGTTTGGAGCCCACGCCATCCCCTTCTCCCCAAGATTCTTCAAATCCTTGCATGCCCTGCTGCAAGGATGGCTATGGTCAGGCCGCCCTCCACCAGTACGGTTAGAGGTCATGTTTGGCCCTCATCAGCATGGTGGCATGGGCCTGCTTGACTTCAGAGCCCATGCGGCCAAGATCTTGGGTACCCGGATTGTGGCCATCACCGCCCCTACACTCCCCTCCCAACACTGGTCCCGCGCAGCCCGCTCCAATTTCTCCCGCGCCATGGGCCTCAACAGTCCATCAAACCCCCACTCTCTGATGAAATACCTGGCTTCACACCCATCGGCAACAGGTCCTCACGGTACTAAAACCCACTACAAACGAATCCTCCTCTCCATGCGGAGTGCTGAATGGAGAATTCATATTAGTGGACATACAACCCAAAGAGGCCGCCCCTCACCTAAGTTCACCCAAGAGGTACAGGGGCTACCCATCCATGATTGCGTGATCCCCACACGGCCCCATGTCCTATCCAGGGTGGACTACCTGGACATGATGGACATCCCCTACTCCATTGAGACCCAAAAAACTATCTGGAAATATGCACACCATCCTCTGTTGCAGCCTCAAATCCGTTCCCATGTGTGGCGCTGCCTGAGGTGAGTGTACCATACAGCTGAGCGCTCTAACGCTTTACACTCATCCTTTGTCGTGTGTGGCCAGTATGGAACGCCGTTCCACCGCCTGGAGAAGTGACCCACCTCTAAAGTGATATGGCGCGAAGTCCAACGTCTGCTGGGCCAGGATCAAACACATCCCTTCAGTCTGTCAAGAGACATGTTTGCCCTATCAATGGCCTCCCCCTCCCACCCTCCCTCTGTGCTCTAGTGGTTGCAATCGCCATGTGGATTATCCACACGATTGTCTTGGTTGCCATCGCAGGCTCCATCCCCACCCTCCCAGAAGCTGTCCACAGATTCTGGTCTCATTTGGTGGATCACTTTTAAGCATGGATGTTTGGATACCTCCCACCACGCCGCCAACAGCTGGTCTCCTCATGGTTCCCAGTTTGGCTCATCAAATCAGACCCCTTCCTTCACACGTGTTCAATTGTGGCTATGGCCCCTTCACACGTTCCCTCCCCCTCCCCATAAGTGGCGTTCCCGTTGGCAACAAGAGATAGCATCGCTTCTCTGGGGTGCCTTCCCTGTTACTACATTTTGTCTCTTTCAGGTCAAATTCGGAAGTGTCCATCCTATGGTCGGCCTTCCCCACAATAAAACTAGGGGCAAAATTTATATGTAGATTCTCATAATTGGCATGATAGCACTTGAACATGGACCACCCAAATGGGAGGCCTAGTGCTATTGAGAGGGCCAGTTGACATCCCAATAAAGGGTCATTTTTTCAGTGGTATGACAAAAACACAAATTGAGCTTGTCCTAAGAATAATTAATTTCCCACTCTATGCCATATTTTGTATGTCAATTTCATAAATCAGCACATAGCACTTGCACATGGACCACTCAAATGGGAGTACCTAGTGCTATTGAGAGAGGCTGTTGACATCAATTAAGGGTGCGTCATTTTATTATATTGATGCCAAAATTTCCCAGAATTTGCATTTTGTCAGCAGTATGATAAAACTCATATTGAGATGATCCTAGGACAATTTTGCAAGCTTGTTGTTGCAATTTTGCCCCTGAAAACCTCCTAAATATGAGAGTATTTTGCCACCAATAAATCTAGCAATATGTCTGGCCCACTTGGAGTCCAACATTCCAGCTACAGGATACAGCCCTGCATGGGGCTGGAAGTGGGCGGAGGCAGCTGCCCACCTCAATGCACTCGAAAGGCAACACAAACATCAGGTTTATATCCAATACAGGGCCACACGCATCGCTAAAGGTGACAAGTGCACCGCATATTTCTTTAAAAAAATTTTGCACCACGCCAGAGTGTGGCCTGCACACAGGTGCGAAGATTGGATAATTCCATTGTGGACACACTGGCAAAGTGGCAATCGAAATGCAAAAATATTACTCTGAGTTATACTGAGCTGAACCAATTCAGCTGGCTGAAGTGGCAGAATTTCTTGACCGAGCTCATATCTGCACCATTTTCTGATACCCAGAAATAATGAATTTAATTACTCTGAACAAATCATGGACAGCCATTTGCAGTGCGCCAAATCGAAAAATGCCCAGGCCCAGATGGCATTCCATATGAGTTCTACAAAATTTATTTCAAATATATATCCCCATTGCTGCTCGCCTCACTTAACCAAAGCCTGTTGGAAACGCGCCTCCTACCAGGAGGACATGAGGCCTTTACTGTCAAACCTTACAAGAAAGGGGATAAGCTTAACTTAGCCAACTGGCGCCCCATTTCTCTAACGAACACAGACACCAAATATAACAAAAATCATGGCTAACCGTTTAGGGACTGTAGCATCTGCCACCATCTCCCCAGAACAATTCGGTTTCATACCCAGAAGGTCAATTTGGGACAACGTGCACTCTGTGGTCAACGCGTGCCAGTCCACAGCCTCTGGGGCACTTGCATTCTTGAACCAACAGAAGGCCTATGATAGAGTAAACTGGGAATACCTCAGGGCTTGCCTTCATCAATTCTGCTTACCCCCTCGCTTCATCAACTGGGTGATGCTGCTCACGGAATCTGCAACAATGGCTGTACGTGGCCCTGGCTTCCTAACGGAAGTAGTCCGTCCTCAAAGGGGCTTGCGACAAGGGGACCCCCTCAGCCCACTCTTATACAACTTCAGCCTTGACCCACTACTGCGAAATGTGAATGCCCAACTCACTGGGGTCTATGTGCCAGGTCAAACCCCAGTCAAGATGATGGCATTTGCAGATGACTGCGTGGTGGGGGTGTCTAATAATAAAGATGCACGCGCGCTTGAAGCCCTTCATCCAGGAATATTCCCAGGTAAGCAACGTGACACTGAACGCCTCCAAAACTGAAATCATCCTCCTTTGTCAGTTTCAGAACTGCTGGGCCCCAGCAATTAGTCCCAACCCGGCCCATCTGCTCGCCCACGCCCACGCCTTACTAACTCAACACACACCTGTCCACTGGTGCTCCCCTTCATGCCACGTCCTACCATAGGACCGGTGCGCCATTTGGGCATGTGGATGGAGGCAGGCGGATACGCGTCAGCAGTAATGGAGTGCCGTATACTGGACAACGTGACGAAGAAAATCGCCTCTCTCAGAGCCCACCCTACTACCCTCACTGGCAGGGTTGTTCTAGCCAACTCTATGCTCCCATCCAAAGTCTGGTTCGGAGCCCACGCCATCCCCTTCTCCCCAAGCTTCTTCAAATCCCTGTATGCCTTGCTGCAAGGATGGCTTTGGTCAGACTGCCCTCCACCAGTACGGCTAGAGGTCATGTTTGGCCCTCATCATCAAGGTGGGATGGGCCTGCAAGACTTCAAAGCCCATGCTGCCAAGATCCTGGGCACCTGGATCGCGGCCGTCACCGCTCCTACACTCCCATCCCAACACTGGTCCTGCGCGGCCCGCTCCAACTTCTCCTGAGCCTTGGGCCTCAACAATCCATCAAACCCCCACTCCCTGATGAAATACCTCGCATCACACACATCAGCCACAGGTCCTCACGGGACTAAAACCCACTACAAACGAATCCTACTCTCCATACGAAGCGCAGAGTGGAGAATTTGTATTAGCGGACATACATCCTGAAGAAGCCGCCCCTCTCCTCAGTTCACACAAGAGGTACAGGGGCTACCCATCCATGATGGCGTGATCCCCATTCGGCCCCATGTCCTATCCAGGGTGGACTACCTGGACATGATGGACATCCCTTATTCCACTGAGACCCAAAAAACTATCTGGAAATACGCACACCATCCTCTGTTGCAGCCTCAAATTCGTTCCCATGTGTGGCGCTGCCTGAGGCGGGTGTATCATACAGCTGAGCGCTCTAACGCTTTACACTCATCCTTTGTCGTGTGTGGCCAGTATGGAACGCCGTTCCACCGCCTGGAGAAGTGCCCCACCTCTAAAGTGATATGGCGCGAAGTCCAACGTCTGCTGGGCCAGGATCAAATGCATCCCTTCAGTCTGTCAAGAGATATGTTTGCTCTATCAATGGCCTCCTCCCTTCCACCCTCCCTCTGTGCTATATGGTTGCAATCGCCATGTGGACCATCCACACGATTGTCTTAGATGCCATCACAGGCTCCACCCCCATCCTCCCAGAAACTGTCCACAGATTCCGGTCTCATTTGGTGGACCACTTTCAAGTGTGGATGTTTGGATACCTCCCACCGCATCGCCGACAGCTGGTCTCCTCCTGGTTCCCAGTTTGATTCATCAAACCAGACCCCTTCCTCCACACGTGCTCAATAGTGGCTACAGCCCCTTCACACGTCCCCTCCCCTCCCCATAAGTGGCGTTCCCGCTGGCAACAAGAGATAGCATGGCTTCTCTGGGGTGCCTCCCCTGGTACTAAGTTTGTCTTTCCTGAGTCATATTCGGAAGTGTCCGTCCCATGGTTGGCCTTCCCCGCAATAAATTTAAAATTTAAATCTAGCAATATGTCATAATCATATCAGTTCAAGGGTCTAACTGAGGTTGAATATGTTGAAATTGCATGCTCAAATGTGGTCAGGAGATGCCCTAGAGGTAGTAAATCCAGCACCTGGCCTAATGAATAATCATTAAAATACTCTTAGATAAATATATATTTTATCTAATCTCTTTTCTGGTTTTTATCTGGATCTCTTTTGAAGTGTGCAAAGAGCTGGAATCAAGAATCCACGGCTTGTAATGTTTCCTGCCTTGAAAGAAGTTACCAATTATGAAGAAAAAATTTTGTTCAATATTTACCAGAAGGGTTGGGGTAATTTGAATACGCCTAGTGAGTTTAAGAACGGTCAAAACACCATAAGCCACAGGCAAAATTGAAGATCAATTGGCTGAACTTCTTTCAATTAAGAATGCAGGATCTAATTTATCAAATGAGCGATTTTCAAAATTTAACAGTCCCACTGGCTACCAAGGTCCTTTGTAAGGAGAGTGTCTATAACTCTCCTTTTCCCAGCGTGGTAGTGCCTGGTGGACAAAGCCAACGCCAGGGAACAAGCCATTAGTGTGAAAATTATTAGAGCCCAAAGAGGGTTCTGGAGCAATAACAACTTAGGCAGAGAAGTGAGAGTTTTATAATAGATAACCTGAAAAAAGTGACATGGTGCACAAAGTGAAAGGGGGTAAGTGACCCAGGTACTAGGGAGCTGGGGCGAACCAACGGTGCACTAGGGGATAGCTTGAGTGTATTGGAAATGGCAAGGTTATTGGAGTGCGAGACCTCCTTGAAGAGGTTTGTGCACAGGAGCATTCAGAAAATATAAAATAAAACGTAAAATGAGAAAAACTTTTATTCAGAAGTTGACCTATAAGGAATGTTGGTTGGGGAAAACATAATTTAACTTTGATGGGGGAATAAGGGGTTTGCTGAAGTGAGCCCAAGCACTGACCCACCAATAGGCACAGACTACCATCCCAATTGGTAGTATATGCTGAAACTGACTTCACTCATGTAATCAATTGAAGTTGGATTTGACCCAAACATGTGAGATCTAATGGAACGGGTTTAAAAACCCTATTTCTCGACTAAATGAACTGAACCATCTGCCTTCATTATGTAAACTGTTTGTTTCAATGCCTGGGCCGATGTAAGGGGCTGGGTGTTTGGCACTTCACTAGTACCAACCTGGGCATTTTTAGCTTGTATCCAGCGTTGGTCTAACGTGAGCCTATGGTCAGGGTTGGCCTGAGGCTTAACCTTCAGGGCCTCCTGGCGCCCAGTCTAATCCTTGGGATTGGTCCCCACTATGATGTCATCTACACATGACATTACCCTCTCCTCCCAATGGGGCTCAACCCCCCTCCAGGGGCTTGTTCAAGGGAAAAGATCTTGTGGGCAGGGGCCAACTTCATGGTGGCAACGGTCAGTTTGGGCTGAGATCCAGCATCCTGGGGAAAACGCTTGTGGAAGGCTTCAATCAGATCTTGGGCATGTACACAGTTATGCGCTGGAACCCAACTGTTCTCTGCAGCGTCAAAGCCCTTCCATGATACCAGGTACTCCAATCATCTTTTAACGCAGCGGGAGTCAACTATTTCTTCCACCTCCCACTCTGGCGCCCCATCCATAAAATAGGCCTCAGGAGTCTCTGGTGGGGCCCTTTAACAACGTCGATTTCTTTTCATGAAAGACAAAGAAGATCTGAAATGAAGAGAGAAGATCTAACTGGTATGAGGCATGGCCCACCTTTCTGACAATGCGGTAAGTGCCAATTCACTTAGGTCCCAGATTCTTGCATGGCTGCTTGATAGGGATGTTGTGAGCATCAAGCATCACGAGATCCCCTTCCTTATACACTGGATCCACTTGGCACTTTCCATCAGCGTTCTCCTTATAAACTTGCATCGCCTCCTCCAAACTTGTGAGAACCCCCTGGTGGACCTTCTTGATAGTCTTGGCAAAGTCCACCACTGCTTCAACCTTAGGACTACCGCGGGGCTCCATGTTAAAGGCGGGGTTAAAGCCATGTATGAGGAAAAAAGGGGAACAACTGATAGATGAATGCAAAGTGTTTTTGTAACTGAATTGGGCCATAGGAAGGTGAGAGACCCAATTTTAATGATTTGCGGCGGTGTAACACCGCAGGAACTGCTCCAAGAACTGGTTCAATAGTTCAGTCTGCTCATCTGATTGGGTGTGATAGGCAGTCGAACGGCAAGGGCAAATCTGAAGATTCTTACACAACTCTTCCCAAAAGACGGAGGTGAACTGGGGTCCCCAGTCACTAATATTTTCTTGAGGGACCCCATGAAGCGTAAACACATGTGTGACAAAAAGCTTGCCTTCTTAGCGGCGGATATTGTTGTTCTGCAGGGAATAAAGTGGGCGAATTTTTTAAAACGGTCCACCACAACCATGATGGCATCATAGCCATCTGAGACAGGTAATTCCAAAATGAAATCGACTGATAAAGAGGTCCAGGGTCCTTCCGCCTTTTGAACTTGTACCAACAGATCCACTAATGGTTGGCATTTGGGTTTCATCTGATTGCTGATCAGGCACTCTTTACAATACCGCCCCACCTGAGCAGGCAATCCCATCAATTGTACATGCGTTGTATTAACTCCAATGTCTTTGCTTTATCAGGATGACCAACGGTGAGTCCATCATGATGGTCACGGATGATTTCTAGGCGAAGTGGGCCAGCAGGAACTCATAGGCGCCCCTGAAACCACACCATCTAATCCTTCACGTGATAGCCCCTGGAGAGATCCTCTTGGTTCAAAACGCTCTTGCAATTATCATAGTATATTAGGCTGTTAGAAGCTGAGAAAGGCTACCTTTCTGAACATACTATATTCCTCCACATTTTCCAGAGGGGCAAGCGCTAGCACGCTGGCCGGGGAGTGGGAAGTTGGGACAAAATTTTATTTCACGGAATCATCAACTTTGTGTTAAGGACATCTACCTGTTTAGGATTGGGTGCAAAATCTGGGTTGCAGCTCAAAGCATCTGCCAAACCATTATCCTTACCCTTGGTGAACTCATAAGTGAATGCAAATTGGGCAAAGGTCTCATGCCAATGGGTCTTCTGTGGAGTTAAGACATGAGGAGCGCGGTAGTATAGCAAGGCACAGTGGTCTGTACATACTTGAAAAGGTTGGGATGAGCCATGCAAGTGGCGACGCCAATAAGTCAGCGCCTCCACCACTTCAAGTAACTCTATATCATAAACGGCGTAGTTTAACTCTGGCAAAGACATTTTCCTAGAAATTTATCCCACTGGATGCTCAATCCCATCTTCGCCTACTTGTAACAAGGTAGTCGCTATTGCGAAGTTGGAGGCATCTGTAGACACAATGAACTCATTGGAAGGGTTGACATGGTGAAGGACAGACGTGGACTGCAGGGTGCACTTCACTGCTTAGAAAGCATCCTCCAAAACGGAGGACCATTGAAGTACCTTTGCACCGCTAGACTTATATAAAGGAGCTGCCACCTCAGTAAGATTTGGCATGAGCTTCTTAAGGAACGCACACGTCCCCAAAAAGCTCCTCAATTCCTTGACTGAGGTGGGGGGTGGGCCATTCACGAATAGCCTTCTCCTTGTCTGGAGTTATCATGTGTCCTTGTTCAAACACAACTTTGCCCAGAAAAGTGACCTGGGACTTGAAAAACTCACACTTGCTTATCTTCAGTGTAAGGCTGGCTGTCTTTAACCTCTCCACCACTTGCCAAAGGTGTACTGCATGGGACTCATGGTTGGGGTAAAACAACAGAATGTCGTCCATGTAGGCAACCGCGAATGCTCCTAACAAGTCTCCCAACGCTGTAAAAAATGCGGCGTTGAAAGATAGCAGAGGCATTCTTAAGCCCAAAAGGCATGACCCAAAACTGGAAGATCCCTTTTATGGTACGGAATTCAGTTTGCAACTCCTGGCCCTTCTTTATCTGGATATGATTAATGGCATTGAGGCAATCCAGTTTGGAGAAGACCTTCACCTTCTCCACATAGCGTGCAATCTGTGAGTCCAAAGGGGTGGGATTGAGGTCTGATACAGTAACATTATTGAGGTTCCCAAGTTTTACGCAGGGGCGTAGAGTACCATCAGCCTTCTCAACAAAGAGAAGTGGGGAGCAAACAGGAGGTACACTAAAAAATCACATTTTTGGCTAAATGATCCTTCACCCACACATCCAACGCCTCTTCCTCCTGCATGATCAATGGGTAAATGGGGGAAGATATACGCACCAGATCTACAGTTAGCTTGAAGTCACAATAAAATTCAAAGTGCTCAGGAAGTGTGTTAGCGGATGCTGCATCAAAAGAATATTTCAACCCCTCCAAACAGGACGGTAGGGGAACCTCCACAGAGGGTTTCAGCAAAGGGATAAAATTACAAGTGGGAATGTTGTGCCAATGAGGTAATTTTCCCTGGGCTTTATCCTCTGACAAAGGAACAATCAACTTGTAACCATTAGACAAAGACTAGAATAGAGTGTTTTCTTTCAAATTAGTCCTGACTTCAACCTTTCTCCACCAAACTACACCCAAAATAAGGGGGAACAAGATGTTCCTGATAGCTTGAAAATGGTCAGACAGAAGATAGGCGCCCACCTGGTAGTCCACCAACCTTATGACGTTCAGAGCAGGGAAACCTTGAGAAGCCCCACCTCTAATTATACCACCTAATGAGTAACTTAACTCAAGGTAGGCAGCAAGGTCTTGGTCAATAAAATTATTAGAGGCCCCGGTATCAACTAATATAGTTGTGCTGAACTTTCTAAAGGGGATGCAAGGGTAGCGGTCAATAAAAGGTATCCAGAATGAGATTTATTCAACAAAGAAAACGCCACTACCTCACCTGAAAATTCTTCCTCTGGCGTGAGCAAGCCATCAAGGTATGTTTTGGAATCATAGAAGGGGGGATATTGTGCCACCCTTACTACTGATGCTACATACCCCACCACACCTTCTGCAGGAGCATATACTTTATCATATTTCAAAAAAAGTTTTTTTCCACTTCCTGAGTGCCCCAGATCAAGGTAAGGGTCAAACGTGGATTCTCAGGGGTAATCTGATATACTGGAATAGGGTCCTCATCCAGGCCATAAGAACTAATAAACGGTTCAGAGGTAGAGATAAGGTTTTTGTTATAAAATGCGTTTTTAGACGTGAACGACCCTATCCCTTGTACAGCAAAGGATTGGCCGATGCTATCTAAGGCCAACACCCCAGGCCCATCTGTGCTGATTCCACTGGCATCATCTGAAAGCGCTGGAGAAGTAAACTCACTTATTCAAATAAAAAATTGATAATTTTGGCGGAAAGTCAGGGAACCATGGCTTTTGGACTTCAAAGCATCTGTATCCACCAGGTACGAGAATTAAGGGTGGATACTTTCCAGTTGGAGGCAACCATAATAACGCCGAGTTGCTCAAAACTTTTGGAATTAGAGGAAAAAGCAATGTGGCCAACAACAGCCAAAGCCCACAGCCAGCGCCCACCATTTCCACTTCAGAAAAGTTCCACACTGAAAAAATTCATTCACATAAATTTAAGAGGTTGGTCAACTAATGTAAGGAGAGTTTCTATAACTCTCCTGCTCCCAGCGTGGTAGTGCACAGTGCACATAGCCAACGCCATGGAACAGCCATTATTGTGAAAGTTATTAGAGCCCAGCAGAGGGTGCTGTAGCAATAACAACCTAGGCAGAGAAGTGCGAGTTTTATAATAAATAACCTACCTAAAGCAATACGGTGCACAAAGAGAAAGGGGGTAAGCGGCCCAGGTTGGAGGGAACTGGGGCGAACTAACGGTGCACTAGGGGATAGCTTGAGTGTATTGGAAATGGCAAGGTTAATGGAGCGCGAGACCTCCTCAAATAGGTTTGCACACAGGAGGTTCAGAATATCATGGAATAAAATGAAAAATGGGAAAAATGTATATTTGGAAGTCAACCAACAAGGAATGTTGTTTAGGGAAATCATAATTAAACTTTGACAGGGGAATAAGGGGCTTGCTGAAGTAGGCCCAAGCACCAACCCACCAATAGGTAAGCACTACCATACTGATTGGTAGAATATGCTGAAACTGACTTCACTTGTGTAATTAATTGAAGTTGGATTCAACCCAATCATGTGATTTCATAAATGAAATGGGTTTAAAAACCCTGTTCCTCAATTAACTGATCTGAACCATCTGCCTTCATTAATAAACTGTTAATTTCAACGCCTGGACTGACATAAGGGGCTGGGCGTT
Source organism: Massospora cicadina (assembly GCA_022478985.1). NCBI lineage: Eukaryota > Fungi > Entomophthoromycota > Entomophthoromycetes > Entomophthorales > Entomophthoraceae > Massospora > Massospora cicadina. The sequence continues at coordinate 7,711 of JAKSZP010016028.1, read as the reverse complement.
TGGCACCTCACTAGTACCAACCTGGGCATATTTAGCTTGTATCCAGCATTGTTCTAGCGTGTGCCTGAGCTCAGGGTTGGCCTGAAGCTTCACCTTCAGGCCTCCTGGCGCCCAGTCTTATCCTTGTGGTTGATCCCCACTATGATTTCATCTACACATGACATCCTCCTGGACTAAGGGGACCTGCTGGGATTCATGAGTCTCAAGAGATATAGTGGACCTATAGGGCCCTGTTAGCTCTTGATGGTTGAATCAAAAATAACCCTTTAAGATAACAATCAATGCTGATAGATTACTCCCATTGATAGAATTATTGATCCTTCCTGATTTATCTTCTAAATTTTAAAGATAAAATTCACCTCAAAATCGCCTTTGTTTTTCATAAGCTTCCAGATTATCATAAATAATATTAGCTATGATATAGTCATATTATGATCAATTATGGGGACCACTTGGGTGTAACAGGTAGGATTTACGGCATGTCCCTAATTGAACTTACAAATTTAATATAATTATGATTTATGAATAATTGGATTTTGTATATTGATCTTTGTAATTGGCATGATAGCTCTTAGACATGGACTGCCCAAATAAGGAGTGCCTAGTTCTTATTAGAGACCTGCTGACGTCCTTATTTTGGGTGCATCATTATTCAGATTTAACATTGTATTTTCCCCATTTACTTTAATCTGTCATATGTATGAAGAAACGCTAATTGGGCTGATTGTAAAGCGAATGTATACCTCTGAGGTACTAATACTATGCCCAAAATCTTTCCAATTATGAAAGTAAAAGTTCCTTTAATTACGATGAAACAATTGTGATTAAGTTCAGTTTAGGGCCAAATTAACATAAGGAATTAGTAGTAATCAATGTCATAATCTGTAGAGGATTGGCTTGGTTTTAATGAACTCATATAATAGATGAGTGTGGCCAGGAGATGCTTAGGAGAGGTTTAAAATACTGGTGCCTGGCCTACAAATAAAGTATTATCCTATCATCTGATCTTCATTTATGATCATTCACTTTTATTTTATACGTTTCTGGTTGTGCTGTTAAAGTACTAAGAATATAAAAAAGTGTTGAAACTTCTTTTTATAACAGTTCTCTTGACTGTCACAGAAGTAGAAAATAGGCTTGAAGATGAAAATTACTGAAAGGTCATAAAACGAAAAATGGAGCAAATATAGACTTTTAATGAGTTTTAAAGAGTCTATATTTATAGGGAGTGTGGGGACATGGTGCCTCAGGGACCTTTGTGACCCTGTAAAATCATAATCTTTTACTGCTTTTCCAGATTGACTTCCTGGTAAGAGCACATATTGTACTATGTTATACTCATGACTGCAGTGGTGGGGCAGCGCCTCTCATGATTCAAAAAGTGCGGATATGATTCTTGTTGGTTTTTCCATCAATTCTCATATGCATAATGCTTCCTGAATAATTGTGGTTTTAGCGCCTTCAGTATAAGATTCTGTTTGCACTAATTCAATAGTTTATCTATCAAGGCTCAATACAAGAGCAGTGATTTTGGGTTGCTCATCATCTTGAATCTTAACAACGCCCCTTAAGATCCTGTTGGAGGGAAGTATTGGGCTTGTGGAATCAGCCATAAAATTAGTTCACCAATTCCCCTGATTTGACATTGGTAATGGAGTGCTTGGAGTTCACATTATGAATGACCTTATAAGGCCCAAACCAAAGAATGGCGAGCATATCTGTCAACCTCTGGGTTGATGGTGATAAATGAGTACAAGGTCACCTAATTTAAAAAAGATGTGGAGGGTCAGCCCACATTAAATCAATATATTTCCTTTCCTGTGGTGGTGACATTGTATCGCGTGTCAAGGGCCTGAAGCTGGAAAATTTTATCATCTAAGGCCTAATGGTTAGATAAGAGTTCTCAGGAGCGGAGGTCTCAAGAAAAGTATGAAAGTTAATTGGCTTAAAGGAACACGCCCATATAAAGCTTCTAAGGGTACATCTTTATAACTCAGTGGTAGAATATTATATATCAAATAAAGCTTTGGGTAAATAATGATTTCAGCGAGCAGGGTTGGAGGCGACTATCTTCCAAAAATAGATACAAGAGTTCCATTATCGCGTTCCACCGCCCCGTTGATAGATGTGTTGTAAGGGGAAGCGAAACTTTAGTTAGTGCCAAAAAACAAGTAAGTTTTTGGACTACCTGCGAGGTGTAATTTAACCCATTGCCCCAAAATAAAATTTTATGGTCTTCCATGCTGAGTGAAAAAGGATTGAATAAAGAAGATAAACATGGCTTTAGTAGTGTCAGAAAAGATTAAAATCGCTTTGACCAATTTGTTATATGATCCACATCTAGGAGGATATATATGCCATGTAACCAGTAGGAAGAGGGCCTAGCAAATCAATGCTAACGACATTGAAGGGTCCCATTGGGCAATGACTGAGTTTTGATATCGATTACTGGCCCAGTCTTGGGATCAGCAAGTCATACAGGCCTCCATGACCTCTTGGATGGTTTCCACCATTCAGTTCCAGTAACATAGTGTCTTCAACCATTTGTGAGTCTTCTTAACTTCCCCATGTCCCACAGTAATATGACCCTCTAGGATAACTTAGGTTCAGGAAGAAGGGCGGACATATGGGAGCCAATTCTTATTGGCCCTCTTATATAAAACCCAGCTTGATTTGAGTATCTCAGGTCATCTTTAGGAGCACATTTTGGACCTCAGGAGTTTCCAACTCCCAGCGTTCAGTTCACCAAAAATTATACAGTCAGACTTCCTAGGGGGTCAAAGCAGCCAGCACTGGCATCCTATAGAGATCATCAGCGTTCTGATAAATCGCGCCTACACATTGAACTAAAGTGAAATCATAGTCCTTCATTCTAAGGGCCCATCTGGCTAAATTGCCATCTAGGTCCTTCATCTGTTAGAGCCACTGGAGAGAGGAATGATCAGCAATGATGTTAATGTGGGTGCCTTAGAGATTGGTCCAAAAGCGTTTTATTGCTAGAAAAACAGAAAGGCATTTCCACTCAGTTACATTATAGTTTCATCAGCTCTTGCTCAGAGTCTTGCTAAAATAGGCCACTGGGTGGTCAACCTGATTATCGTCATTCTGTGCTAGGATGGTTCTGATGGTGACATAGCTCACATTCGTGAACAGCAAGCAAGGTTGAAAAAATTGTGGCGGACTAAAATGGGTATAGTGCAAAGAGCAGTCCCCAATGTATAAAAGCCTGTTCTTGTTCTGGACGTCACTTAAAAGGCACGTTATTCTTCAGAAGAGTAAAATAGAGGCTTGACTAGGTCAGCAAACCAAATGACAAACTGAGAATAATAAGAGGGTGTGTAATGGACGGGGCTCCCAAGCCCAGCCCGCCATCAGCCCCATATGTGGCTGTACCAACTCCAAATGGTCCTGTCCAAATGGATGGCCTTTCCAGACATACCAGGCCAAGGTGCAGTGCACCAGCCTCTGTTGCTTTGGGCCCCCGGGCCAAGGTGCATCTCTATGGCCTCTGTCACCTCTGGCCACTCTGGCTCCTTCCCCTCTTAACAGGGCAAGGCCACTCTCAAGGATCCCAGCGCGTCCACCCCCTTTCCTCTCCTCCTCATCGCACTGCCATCTGCATCCACAACCTCCTCGCTTAAATAAAATAAAATTAAATAAACAAGTCCAGCGAATAGTGGTCTTTATTACAACTAGACTTGAAGTCATAATAAAATTCCAAAGTGAGGTTTATTGGAGCTGATCTCTCTTTGAAATACTTCCTAAAAAGACTAAATGAATTGTGGATAATGAGGGGCGCAAAAGCCTCCAGAATTGATGGCATCCAGGCTACCTGACAGAGAAATGGAGGGGGATCTCAGAATGAACAACTAATCAAATAAATAATTATTTAATTTTATTCCTTTATTCACCCAAATAGGAAAATCCTACTCATAATAACGGAATTGCAACTATCAATACACACAAATCTCCTAATTCCCAAACTTATGAGATTCATGTATGATCATCAATCATTACATTACCCTCTTGTAAAATGGAATCCCAGAAGATTCGGACCTGAACCAGCATCAAGCGTTCAGCAAGCAACGACTTTTTTGACAGGGGACCTTTTTCATGAGCAGCTTGGGATGATTGACCCAAAATCCAGAGCCCCTGGATCAAATCAACAGGTTCTCTGGAGGTCTCCTGGAGGGAAAAAGAGGCCATCAACCGCCAGCAGTCTGGCCCACCCCCCAAGCTCCCCATCCCCTTCTTTGGAAGGCCCTACAAACCAACAAAAGGTACTGATGACCCACAGCAATGCTTGGGACATTTACCGCAGTCATCTTGTGGGCTAGCTGGTACCACAGCCCACCAAAGTAAATTTTGACTTTGGATAATGTAATGGACGGGGCTCCCAAGGCCCAGCCCGCCTCCAGCCCTAAACCACTACCCACATATGTTGCTGTACCAACTCCACTTGGTCTCGTACAAATGGATGGCCTTGCCAGGCACACTGAGCTAAGGTGCGGTGCACTGGCCTCTGTCACTTTGAGCCCTCAGTCCAAGGTGAATCTCTACGGCCTCTGTCACGTCAGGGTCACCTGGTCAAGGTGCGGCCAACTAGCCTCTGTCACCTCAGGCCACTCTGGATCCTATCCCTCTCACCAGGGCAAGGCCACTCTCAAAAGGATCCTGGCACATCCACCCCCTTTCCTTTCCTCCTCATCGCACCACCATCCGCACCCCTAACCTCCTCACTAAATAAATAGAATTAAATAAACATGTCCAGCAAATAGCGGCCTTTATTAGGTTAGACTTGAAGTCAGAATATAATTCCAAAGTGAGGTCCATTGGAGCTGGCCTCACTTTAAATACTTCAAAAAAGGCTAAATGGATTGTGGGAAATGAGGGGTGCTTAAGCCTCCAATATTGATGGTATCCAGGCAACTTGACGGAGAAATGGAGGGGAACCTCAGAACAAACAATCAATCAAATAAATAATTTATTTTAAATATTCTGTTATCAACCCAAATAGGAAATTCCTACTAATAACGGAATTGCAACTATTGATGCACACAAATCTCATAATTTCCAATCTTATGAGATTCAGGTATGATTGTCAATCATTACAGGGTGGAAGACGAGTTGGTAGGGCATACAGCTACTAACCTGAAGGTTGTGAGTTCAATTACCACCCTTTGCACATCAATTGGGGTGCCAGCCATCGGAAGCTATTGGAAGTTGGTAGGTCTAATAATATGAAATATTACCCATGATATGACCAAAAAGATCTGAGTTCTGATCTGGAGGTGGAAAAACTTTCTACAAAAGAGTTGACTCTGCTCAGGTTTCATGTTGATAATTTCTTTCTCTATTTTGGTAATCTCTATTCCATGGTCAGCTTGCCCTAAATAAATAAGGAACTGACAATAATAACCCACTATATCAAGGAAAATATGATTAATTATCATTTAGGATCTAGGGTTGTGACATATTTTTTATGGCGTTGACTTTGTTTGGTATGGGCTGGATGTCATAGTTTAAGACCTTGTGTCCCTGAAACTCCATTTACATATAAAAGAAGGAGCACTCAAGAGTTTGAGACTTATTCAAGACTTTTTAAGCCAAATGATAATTTCACAAAGATTAGAACATGTCCATTTAAAAGTTGGAGAGAAGACAGTTATTAAATTCTGAGGTTGACTTAATAAACCTTTTGACAACCTACAGATTGGGCCAATTTTCCCACCTAATGCTTGAACTAATAATCTAATTAAAAACCTAGTACAATAACACGGCTCAGGCTGATTATTGCTACATGGATTTAATCATATTACTAAAAAGCATGCTGATTATCCTCGCACATTTAGGTTAAACTTCTCTGCAACTACTCAGCTGGGTTAATCATCTCAATGTCAATTCAATTAATTATTCTATCACCAGCTTGGGCTGAATACATTTGAACAGTTGGGCTAATTATCTCTTCCCAAATCCTCAGAAACTAGTACCAATTAATCAGAACCAATATTAAATTTAAATACAAAATAGTTTGGGGATGACCCAAAGTTAAATCTAAAAGTCCCATGGACAATTAAATGAACAAACAACATCATCAATTTTCCACCCTAGGGCGAAAATTTGTATGTCAATCTGCATAATTGGCATGATAGCACTTGCATGGACTTCCCAAAAGGGGTTACCTAGTGCCATTGAGGAAGAGTCCTGCCGACGTCCCATTTAGGGGTATGTCATCTATTTCAATGGAGACAAGAATTACACAGAAGGTGTATTTCATTAGCAGTATGACGAAACTCAAATCAAAAAGATATTAGGTCAATTTTGCATGTTTTATCGCAATTTTTGTACCTGAAATCCTCCTATTTTGAGAGTATTTTGCCACCAATAAACCTAAGAAAAGGTTTCAGTTGTATCAATTCAAGGGCTGAACTGAGGTGGTAAAATATCTGTTGAAGTTTTGTGCCCTGATGTGGCCAGGAGATGCACTAGAGGTATAAATACCAGCGCCTGGCCTAATAAATTATTATCAAATAATCTAGTCTAATAAAAGTCTATTTTATCTTCATTTTATTTTGTATCTTAAGTCGCTTTTGGAGAGTGTTGGCAAGCTGGGATCTCAGGATCTCCAGCTTGCCACTTTGCCTGCCTCAGCTGAAGTTCCCGATTACAAGGGGAAAATTGTATCCAAAGTCAGATGGAAAAGTTGGAGCTGTTTTCATATGCATTTTGCATTTTTGAACAGTTCAAAAACCTTAAACAACTGGCTAAATCAAGGATCCACCAGCTGAACTTCAGCCCGATTTACCATTCAGGATTTAATTTATCAAGTGAGCAATCCTCGGATTTTGATAACAGTGATGCCAGCAAGGTAACCACGGACACATGATAGCTTAAAGTTCCCAGATCCTTTCCAAGGCACGTTGAAAAGTGTCTGGCGCATTACAGAGCCTTGGGCATCCTCATAGGCTCAAATAGCCCTTTGTTGGCTATTAGTGCACACTTGGCTCAATCATTGGGGGCAAGCTCTGCTTGCTAGTATCCGCTGTCAAGGTCCATTGCAAAAAAACTAAAATCTGACGTGAAGTTAGAGAGAGTTGTCAATTAAGGGAAGAGAATGACTATCCTTCTTGGTGATGGTTTTGAGCCATCTATAAACCATCACTACCTGATGGCTGCTATTTCTCTTCCAAATCAGCAGGAGAGTTGACGCCCAAGGGCTGCGCTAAGGCACCAAGAGTCCCGCTTCATTTAGTTTATAAGCTCTAATGCCACCTAGGATTCTTCAACCTTACTTTATTGGTAAGATTGGAACTAGAAAGGGGGAACGTCCCCCAGTCTCCACGTGATGTAGAACCCCATTCTTATTTTAAAGTCATAGGTCAAGGCCAAAATAGGTCTGAATACTCCTCCAATAATTTTTGAACCTTGCGCTGTTGAACTCTAGTGAAATCCTTTCCAATACTGGTGTCAATTAGGGCCACTTACTGGGGAATCTCCAGACCAAAGTCCCTTAGGCTCCCAAAACTGCGGAATCATTGACAGCCTCTACTGGTAGGAGGTAGACATAGGCGGTGGGACTGTTTAGGCCTACTACACTGGGTGTGTCATTAAGTTAGCCAACAACACTGATATAGATCAGCCATAATGCTGGGTCTAGTATTCTCAGGCAGGTTAAGACCTCCTTGGTGGTGGTTATCTAGGCCTCAGAATT
>JAKSZP010016027.1:0-120795 GCA_022478985.1 Massospora cicadina | reverse complement strand
AGCGAGGTCACCCTGTGTGACAAGAGGTATAGCTGCCCATCTTCAAACTTCTTTTTATAAAGAAATGGATAAACCTTCCCAGTACAAGCAGAGGGTCGCTCCCCTAGACTTAAAAACCCACCGTATATAATTTGCCATCCAAGGAACCTACTGTCTACAGGGGAAAGAAGATCCTGTTCTGCCAGGGTCTCATCATACCAATTGGTATGGACATCCCATTGTGGGCGGTTGTTTATAATCAAAATAAATAAAAAAATAGACACCTATCTGCATGGCCGCATCCTAGTAGCAACAACCCCATGCCAGGATGACATAATTTCAATAGTAAGCATCTAAGCTCCATGCACCCCATCCAAGAGGAAGCAATTCCTTAAAATTATCCCAAAACTTGCCCTTCCCCCAGACAATTCTGCCGGGAGACTTCAAATTCTGGGCTGACACTGGCATGGACCCTTGGCCTAATCCCAGTGGGTAGCCCCGCAGGCACATCAAATTCTGCACAATAAAGGCGTCCATCAGTCTATATGATGCCCTCCTTCTCAGGCCACTACTCCTCCCCCACATGTTTTTCTCATGTAAATGAGGGAAAGCCCATCTCAATGACCCGCATCAACTTCATCAGCCCTGAAATCTCACCAACACCATTTCCATATTTTTGACAGTAAAGATAAATTTATCCGACCACTGACTCATTTCAGTGCATTTTCCATCAAATTACACACCTACAAAGGAGTCAACCTGGAGAAAGATGCACCTGGACAACATAAAATTACCCAAACCATCCAACTGGGTTGAAAATTTGACCAAAAACTAAAAATTTGCAACCCCATTTGTATCATACTCAATTGCAACTTGAGCTGATTTCAGAATCAGATGAATAAACAACACTCGCCATCTCGCGTCACATAAGTATACTGAAGACACTGCCACAATCAAGCGTACCTTGGTAGAACTGGATCACCTGAGCTCAACACTCCAAATTCTTGCTACAGCCCTAAGGCGCGTAAAAGGCGGAAAGATATAAGCCCTTTTAAACGCCCTCATCTTCAAGCACCAATAATGAATTAAGGCGTCAAAAAAATAAGTTTGTAAAGGAAGTTAAAACAAGTTTGAAGTAAATTTCTGCCAATTATACTCCTGTGGCAACCAGCCCACATGCAAAAGATTCCCTAAATGTGCTGGCACCGTGGCAATAGACTCTGAAGAGGCTAAAGTGGAAGTACACCGCTATCACACAGATTATACCGTGACATTATAACTGACCCCAAGAAATTCAAAAAGTTATACACAGCACTGGAATCTAAAGCAAACCGTAGGACCATATCTGATAGATCTAATTACTCAAAAGGAGCTCAGGGACACAGTCCACGGTGCTACACACAAGAAATTCTCAGGGCCTATGGATACCCTAGGAATTTTATAAAAAAAATTACAAGCAAATTGCCTCCTCCTTCAAGAATCAATGAATCAGTGCTTGATGGAGATCCGCCTTCTATCAGGAGGACAGGACGCCTATGTCATAAACCTATTTAAAAAGTGTAAAAAAAGACCTGTTCAACTGACGTCCTATGGAGCTATAAAATATAGACACAATATTTTTTTAAAAATTTTATCCACTAAACTGGGCGAGACAGCTTCTAAAGTCTGTCTACAAGCCAGTTTGAGTTCATATTAAGGAGATCTGTCTGGACCAATATCCACTCCGTCGTCAAAATCTGAAAGTCTAAAAAACTGGTTCCCTGATATTTCTAGACGAGTAGAAGGCATACGGCTGCGTCAGCTGGCCATACCTGAAGGATCACCTGATATCCTTCAAGCTCCCATCAAGATTCATAGACTGGACATGGCTTCTATTAGAGTCAGCATCCATGCCTGTCTGCAGCACTGGCTTCCTGACTAACACAATCACACCATGCATAGCGCTCAAGCAAAAGGATCCACTCAGCCCATAGCTATAAAACTTCAGCATAGATCCACTTCTACGCGCCGCTGAGCATCTCATCTTATGGGCATCACTGCATAAAACCAACCAGCAGCCAAGCTACTGGCCTTTGAAATTGAATGCATGGCTGACATAGCTAGTAACAAAGATGCCCAGCTTTTGGAATGTACCATGGAGGAGTATTCCATTGTGAGAAAGCATCACTCAACAAAAAGGAAACGTAATTTATCCTTTTAGGAAAGTACACAACCAAATGGACCACGGTACACAAGCCACATAGATTCTCACAAAGAAGCAACCCAATCATACTTCCCTTTGCGTAACCCCCCCTTGTACAACCCTGTCCGCCACCTTGGGATGTGGCTGGTAACTGTGGATATGCCAATGAGACAATATAGTCACCTAATACAGAGGATGTCCAACTGCATCGCCTACTTTAAGGGAAGATCACTGGGACTAATGGGGTGAATAACAGTTTCCAATTAACTAATACTCTCTGCTAGTATTCCTATCCAGATTGGTGCTTTGGATGAGCCAGATGATGGGAATTGAAAAACAAACTTTCATTTAACTGAAATTTTTATTGGGGATAATCTCAGACGAATTTCAAGCCTTCTTGATAATGGTGATAATTCTCAACTAATGCCGTCAAAAATTCGCCAAAACCCCCTAATATTGGTGTTCAAACATGATCCATGTGGTGAGAGAATCATATCTGGCTGAATTGGATGACCTGCTGCCAAATCCCTAATTGGCAACAAGAATAGATCATAGCTCGGTATTCATGGAGATTGACTGAAAAACCTCCTAAAAAACGATGACTCAAAAGCATTAAACTTTACTCTCTTTTTTGCCACTTTTAAGTTAAATTGGTTTTTCCTCTATCTATATAGATAAAAATAATAGTTAGGACTATAAATCCCTGGACATCATCCTGAGAAAAGACTTTCTGGCCAGGGAACACAAAATACTATATAATACAACACCCAAGAACTTCATGTTTCCTGGACTAGTTTAAGAAGGGGACAAGTGATCTAAAACTCTTAGTCATGACAAATTTGGTGCTCCCTGCCACTTTACCCTAAGTTCTTAGTGCAACTAATATATAATGAGCAATAACCATTTGGCTTTTTACCCTCTCTGGATTGGGAACACCTTAACTTTGTGGTGAAATTACCTGCTGTGGTACATGGTATGAAAAAATATTTTCATCATTGAGCAACGCCAAATCAAACTAAGGGATGCTTCTACTGTGATAAAAAGAAAAATTCGGCATTTAACTTGCTTGTTGCCACTAAATCAGTCCTTCATGCCACCCATAATAAGTTAGTTTAGACAATTGAAGATATCAACGATTTACTAATTCAGATGAATGCTCTCCACCCTCATGTAGCCCCCAGCAATAGCAGTTCTTCTTCAGGTGAAAACGCATCCCTGGTATCAATTCATGATTTTTGACTATTAACCACCCCCAAGGGTGTTTAAACCGTCAACCAAGGAGAAGTATGTAACAGGCAATGTTAGTATCTTCTCTTTCCTAATTTGTTTAATATGTGCTATGGAGGAAGCTTCCAACACATTGGCTTATACACCTTACTGATTATCTTAGTTGCATACCTCAAGATATTATGATACCTCACCTAAAATCCATTTCCAGACTTTGGGATGACGCCAAATCTGCCTTGCTTTGGGAATTTAGGAGTGACCTAAATTTATCCAACCAAAAGCAAACTTTTATTTTAAATATCCTTAATTGGGGAGAAATTATCAATGAGTTCGCTCACCATTTTTATCTTTAGGCTTGTTGAAATTCCTTTTCAGGTTTATTTCAACCTAGCCTAGGGCTGAACCTATCTCTAACCCAGAAGTTTTATCAGATATGGTTAATTATGTTGGAACTCTTACCAACTAATTTACTTAAAGTCAATGTGATTTGACTTTTTTTAATTCAGTTTTGATTCAGCAATTCAAGTTGAATACCAAGTGAACAAGTGACATGTACTAACCTTGGGTTGGGACCATCTAGTACTAAAGGAAAGTGACATGTACTAACTCAGATGTATAAAATACTATATCATGAATAAATCATAATGGGAATGCTGTCAAATTAACGATGACATGCATTACTCAGACAGAGTGATTCTAAAGTTTGATGAACTAACCAATGAGAACATGATGCCAAATGAATGGCAATATAGTCAAGTAACTCTGAAACATTTCAATTAATTTAAAAACAATTCACCGTGGAAAAACAAATTGTATCAATTTAGTAGCCAAGGCTGATTAGGCTAAAGGATTACAATTTACTAAAGGTTATAAATTTGAAAACTTTTTTTCAAGGAATTGGTCTGATTTACATTAATCATTATCCCCTTATCTGGATAACGTTCTAATTTCATATTTTATATATATAATTTTAATACAGCCAAAATCATCCATATATGTTTACTAAACTACGGAATCAATGATGCATTGCTGCATACATACACCACTGTGCCACTGGAGCAAGCATTATTGCGGTTTCCTATATTATAATTTCTTTGTTATGTGATACCAGTTTATTAAGATTGCTATCTCTGATTAACCCTTACAACCTACAAATAGGGTTAGTTTCATAAAAAAACCTCTTCAACTATATCTTATCTTTGTGGCTAGGGTGTAACAACCTAACCGGGTCTTTTTTATAATGGGAAGTTTCCCCAGGGTGTAGGCATCCCTGGGTGATTACATTTGCTGTAGTGACCTGACAGGCCCCACGTATGCCTTCTGATGCTTAAAACCACTGAGAGAGTACTGATGTAACACAGGCCCCTATTAGTGCAAATCTTCTAGTGAATGATTTTCTGGATGAGAACTATCCCCAGATGGACTTAGGATCAATTAGGACAGATGCTGGGCTGCCCAGGCTGACGTAACAGATGAGTGTTGAAGCTCTCAGGTTGAACATATGAGTGTTGGTGCACTCAGTTTTGGATTCCAAATGGGTTAGAGTGCAAGCTCTGGACGCCAATAATATTGTTGGTTGATTTAGGGTGAAGTTGCTCTTGAGGATGACCACAGTTGAGGGGTTGCACTGCTCACAAACTTACAACAAGGGAAGGTGAGTTGCTAGTGCTGCTGTGCATGAGATAATTAGTCTTGATACTAGTTTCCTGGTACATCAGTGGTGTTCTAAACTATTTGAAAAATGTTGGTTTTCAATGGGGCACAACAGTTGGTCACCAGAAAACGCCTTACTCATTTGATATTATTACTGCTTCACTTTTGGCATTTAAAAATGCCAAATATTCTACTTCATCTTAAAATGGTAAAGTCTAACTGAACTTCTCTACTCCATATCAAAGAAGCCATTTTGAAATTATGTCTGATATACTCAAACCCACTGGGCCCTGTCATTTTATAATAATAGGCCTCAGCCCCAAGTTCTTTTAGTTACACACCCCAAATCGCCTACCCCTGAATTATCCTGCACTTTTTGCGAGTGAATCAACCTTATTGTGACACTTATCTCATCTTCCAACTCATATCACCAAAGGGATCTTTCAGTATTAGGCAGGAGGCCCCCTATGCTGATGAAATAAAGTGCCTTGGGACCCTTTTTATAGCTCTAGTTTTATTCCTAGAACCTTGGAATGCTTTGTGTTAATGGTGCCCGCAGAATCTGAGGTACTCCTTTATATCCAAGAAAATAAAGATCTTCAGCTTTCCTATTTTGATACTGACAGTTACCCAAACAAATCTTGGAGGTCAGTTCCAATATGGAAAGCCAAGCGCTAGAAGATAAACCTTTAAAATCATTGAACAGTCCTGAGCTTGGCCATGATAAAATCCTCCACTTGCTTCCCTAAAACTCCACCACAAAAGTTTAAAAGCCATTAATTCTCCACTAAACTCTTCAGTGGTTTGAGTAGAGGTAGTCGTTTATAAGATCAAATTCTTGGCAATAATTGATACCAGCTCACTAGTTAATGTTATATCATCCTGACTTATCCAGAAAATCAAAATGGCTCCAGACTTGATTCGTTTAGCTGAATATGGGACAGCCAGTAATTGAATGAGCAAAGCAATCAGGGCGTATTCCGACTTACAATTCCAATTGGTAAAGACCTAATTACTGCCCCAGATATTGCATTAAAAAACAATAATTCTGAGTTGCTTATTAAGTCCAACTAATGTGAGATCTTAATAGCATCATCAAACATAAAAAAAAGTATCTTTTACTTAGGATAAAGATCCCATTGATATTCAAACTCCCGTTCAAGAGTAAAAGAGCTCCAAAAAATAACTTACTTCCTCAAATATCCGTCCTCTATTTTTGAAGTCAAATATCAAGTCTAAGGAGAAAAAAATAAGTTACTTCCTGAGGCTGTGATCGCCAAAGATGGGATCCCCCTGTTTACCCCCTATCCTATTACAATAGTCTCTGGCTCACAAGTGATTGTGGATACAGTATCATTATTCACATCCCTTTTAACCATATTTTGGAGCCAAGTTAAACCAAGACCTTTAATTAAAGAATCGTTAACCTTCCCTTGGATTTTGGATCTGCCTACGGGGATTTTATCTATATCTTATTAGGAAAGCTGTTGAATAAAACCATCAAAGTCCCTCAGCATGTCCCTGCAACTTACATAAAATCATGTCCCATTGAGAATATTATTGATGTGAGATGCTTTGGATCTTTACAAAAATTAGGATTTTATCTCCTACCCACCTTAGCTCTTGTTAAAAGTAGATTTGAAGACAATCTCACCCTTAATAAACGTTATAACTTTGAAAACCTCCTTGAGGAGTTTTGTGATGTTTTTTACTTGGGACCAAGTTACTGAAGGGAAATTATCAGTAGCAATTCACCAAATTGAGACCAAAAATCAATCCTCATTTAAACCTCAGCCATACAGAAAATCTAAAATTGAGGGAGCTCAAGTGGCCTTATAATTACAGCAACTGTTAGATGCCAGTTTACTAGTGCCTCCTAAAAGTGTAGGCTTCCCCGCTCCTATTGATTTGAAGGAAGGATGGTGGCCACCATGTTTGTGAAAATCCAAGGAATGCTCACTTATAATTAGATTCCTGCACGCTTAATCAGAATGAAGTTCAATTAATTGATCCTCAATTTTGCCAGTGACTTACAGTATGTGGACCATTCAGAAATTCACTAGGAAGATTAAAATAGCCCTGACTCTTCAGGTCAGTTTTGGGCGTGATTTTCCCTTCCTAATTAGGAACTTCTTCTGAGGCAGGTTAAGTTACAAGCTGGGGATATGGCACTTCCAGCTTGTCGACATTTCCCCAAAAACTTTTTGATAAAAAACAGGAAAGAAATAAAGTAACATAGCTTTTAATAATGGGATATTTATTTGATAATCTGTCATTAGGCCAAACGCCAGTATTTATTTTTCTATGACACCTCCTGGCCATATTTGAGCGTGAAAAGTTCAACAGATATTTTACCACCTCAGTTCAGCCCTTGAATTGATATTAATGAGACCTATTCTTAAACTTATTGGTGGCAAAAACTCTCAAAATTGGGAGTTTTTCAAGGACAAAAATTGCAATAAAAACATGCAAAATTATCCTAGGATCTTCTTGATTTAAGTTTAGTCATACTGCTGATTAAATAAACCTTCTGTCAAATTCTTGCATAAATTGAAGTAGATGACATACCCCTAATTGGGACGTCAGCAGGCCTCTCTTTCAATAGCACTAAATACTCCCTTTTGGGCAGTCCTTGTGCAAGTGCTATCATGCTGATTACGTGGATTGACATGCAAATTTCACCCTAGGGCAGGAGATTGATTATGTTATCATTCGTCTGAATGTCCATAAGACTTTTAAATGTTAACTTCAGGTTGGTTCTGAACAATTTTGTATACTGAATGTTTGATATTGTTCCCAATAAATGGGACTAATTGCTGAGATTTTGAGTAGTTATAATCAGCCATAATGTGTGAGTGTATTTGTCCTGAGCTTTTGATAAAGTCTTGAGTGAATTGACACTGAGATATTTGGCCCAAGCAATGTAGTTGCAATAGACTTTGTAGTGAGAATTAGAGTATTATCTCAAGCATTGGGAGGATAATTGGCCCAATCTGATGGTTTTTTAGGGTTTAATTTTTGAGTCAACCACCAGAATCTGACATTTCCCCACACTTTACTCGAACATAAGCCCCAAGATTCCCAATTAGCCTTTGTTGATCATTGGCATCTGTTATCTTCAGCCCAAACACCTGATAAGTCTAAAGTTGGATCTTCTATCTGGTAACTTTGGCCAAAATGCCCATCCAATATGAAGTTGTATCTTCTATCTGGTAACTTTGGCCAAAATGCCCATCCAATATGAAGTTGGATCCTCTCCCCATCCTCAAGTGTGAACTAAAGTATTAATAAAAATAAGACTATATATATATGTTTTATTCTTTTTTCTTTTTTTTCTTTTTTTATAATTAGCCCACTTATTTAACCTTCATAGGAATTTTGCATGGACTCAGTTGTATATATCACTAGTTCTAATATCCTTGATTGTGTATATAAACTTAGATGTCTTCTCAATTAATTCAAATGGCCCTTCCCAGATGCAAACTAACTTTTGCAATCAGTCCTGATCTATGGGTGTTGTAAAATATAACTTTGACGTTAATTTCAAATTTGGCCAATTTGTAGAAATTTTATAAGTCTTTTGATGTCAGGCCTTTTTCACTGCAAAACTGTTGTTGAAGGCCTGAGTTTTTAGTTAAATTAAAGCATCTGTATGCTTTTGACATATTGAGTTTAAGTTTTTTTCCAGGTTCCTCTAAAGCTGAATATAGAAGCATTGGTAGTGCCAGAAGTCTTTCATATATTCCTTAAATGGGGACATCTTGGTTGACGAATGGTAGGAGATATTGTAGGAAAATACTGCAAAATTTTGTTAAGTACTCCATTTGGATGGTTTAGCTAAAGTTAAAGTCCTGATATTGCTCACCTACGTCCCATTTGCGCGCTCAACAGTACCATTAGTTTCGAGGATGATAGGGAGCAGAAAGCACACCTCATACTGCCATTAATTGGTTGAGCTTAGCAAGGACATTGGCGGTAAAATTGCTTCCATTATTAATCAAAATAACTCGGGGTACATCCATGCTTGTGGATAATTTTTTTACAGAAAAACTTGGCTGCAGTTGCTGCTCCAGCTTCCCAAATATCCTTGGCCTCAACCCATTTGGTCAAGTGATCAATGGCTATGAATGATGTATTTGGACTTCATATTGCTTGTTGGAAATGGGATGACAATGTCAATAGATACAGTATGACAGGAAAACTTGGGCCAAAATATCTAGTAAGCTGTTCTTTTTTGGAATGGCTTTTGCCTTGGCACTCCACACAGAAGTATAGCATTTCTTGGATGTTAAAATGAATTGACTTTCAATAATAGGATTGCTTCAGATGCTCTTTCATTTTCTTAAATCCACCATGCCTTATGGCCTTATGCGCCACCATTATTAGGTCTGTTCAGGATGAGGGTCTTGGGAAAATATTCTTTTTGAACTCAATGATCTTGTAAAGCATCCCATTTTTAATGGTTGTATTTTTTCATAGATCTGATAATATTTTTTAGACATATTGGGATCATCTTAATACTCTCCGCTGACATTTCTCAAAAAACATATATCTGTGGCATGACTAAGTGTTGCAATGGTGGGTAGTCAGGATAGGCAATTGGCATTTTGATGTATTGCCCCAGCTCAATGCTCAATGATGTAGTTATAAGCTTGAAGCTTTCATGCCCAGCGGGCTAATATGTCCTCATGTTCTCTTAAGTTGTTCAACCATCTTAGGGAAGCATGATCAGTAAAAACTTTGAAATGAGTGCCATGAAGGTAGACCCAAAATTGCTTGCAAGCATATATGATGGCTAAGCATTCTCATTCTGTCACTGTGTAGTTTCTTTCATGAACATTTTAGATCTGACTAGTGAAGGAGACTGGATGTTCTTCCCCATCTTCTCCAACTTGGGATAACACGGCCCCCACTGCTGTTAGGGATGCATCAGTTTGGACAATAAATTCATGATCAAAGTCTGGGTATCAAAGAACAGGCGCCCCCAATAGGGCCAATTGGAGTTGGTTAAATGCATACTGGCAAGCTGGAGTCCAGTCAAATGGGACCTTATCTTTAAGTAGATAGAAAAGCGGCTCCCCAAGCTGTGCGAAATTGGCAATAAATTGGCGATAGTACCTGATCATGCCTAGGAATACTTGGATATTGCGCTTGGATTTGGGCCATTTCATTTTGGAGATGGCATCCAGCTTAGAGGGTTGGGGCTGAAGACCCACTTTGTCAATTACAAATCTGAGGTATTCCAGTTGGTCTTTGAAGAACTGGAACTTTCTGGGCTTGATTTTTAAGTTTGCAGCTGCTAGCCTTCTGAAAACCTCCTCTAAGTGTTCCAGGTGGTTGTCAAAGTGCGGCTGAAAACGTTGATATCATCAAGGTACACTAGTACACATGACAACTTCAAATCTCCCAAAATTGTGTCCATAGCCCTTTGGACTGTAGCCAGGGCATTGCAGAGCGCTTGAGGCATTCTCGTCAGCTGGAATAGGTTCTCTTGATTATAATTGCACAATTTCACGCTCCTCTTTGGGAAGTTCTATTTGCCAATATACACTGATAAGGTTTATTGCCAAGAAGAACTTTGTGCCCCCTAGCCTATCTAAGGCATCTTCAATTCATGACAGAGGGTACAAGTCCTTCTTTGTGATGTTGTTTAACTTCTGATAATCAATGATTATTCAGTTGCTTCCATCCTTATTCTTCACTATTAAAATTGGTGCAGCCTAAGGACTTTTTGAAGGCACTAACATGCCACAATTGAGAGCTCCTAAATCTCCTTGGATAAATATTCTTCTGATGATTTTGAGCATCTAATCAGGCATAATAAAATTGATTTATGATCTCCAGTATCAATTTTGTGGGTGACACCCTTAGCACATCCCAATTAAAAATCATATTGTAAAAATATTTCATGATATTTAGAGAATAACTCCTGAGCTTGGCTTTTCTTGGAATTGGTCAGGTTGCTTAAATCAGCCATAAGGATGACATTATTTAAGCTGAGTAGGTCCTTATCAGGGAGTCCTAATCTGACAAAAGTTCTAAACTCATGGAATGAGTGAATTTCTGAGGTAGAGAACAGATGCAGAAATGCAATTGTTTGACGTTTCTTGATGGAGATGGACCGATTTTACAGGTTTGCACATAAGATGTGTAGTTCTCCATGCCAGGAATGATAATACCGGGAAAAATGTTTGGTTTAAATCGATATTTAGACCAGGGTTGATATACTTCCCCATAAAGCCCTTCTGGGATATTAATTATTAGTCCAGTCAGGACGATTATTTGATCATTGGAGGTTATAGCAATATGCTGATTTGACCAAAGTGGTATGCCCTTTGACTCATTGATCTGAGTGGGTAGAGTTTTTATTTTTGACCGCGCTTTGACATAATCAATCAGAACTACTCCATCTTTGTAGGCCAGATTTATGAATATGCTGGGTTTCTTTTTCTCAACTGACCTATCCCAGTTTAAAATAAAGTGGAATAGCCTGGACAAGAATGGTGAGAGTATCGTCCTTATGATTGGTAACAACTCCATATCTTCTTAGGAAATCATTATCAATTAGATATCATATTTTGTATTCAGCAACACTATGACAGGTGCTGTAACTACAATAGATCTGAATTCTGAGAGGTAGGGTACTGTATGCGCCCAGCGATTTAGTTGTATGAGCTCCAGCTGTTACATATTCCTGATAGTGGGCAACATTGGGCGCAATTTTAAGTTTTTAACCAGCTTTGTGATGACTATATTGATAGGAGCACCACTATTGATGATGGTCTGAGCTTACACCTTGTTTACTGCTATGTCCACATAAGTACATTTGGAGTAGTTTTCAGAGGTATTTATTGTATTAATGCTGTGATTGCTGCCCAATTCCAAGTGTGATTTCAGGCTTGAGCATATATCTGGAAACTTATCTGCCAAGGTCTTCATGGGAATGGCTACTTGAACGTTGTTAAGCGAAGGTAGGTCAGTTGAACATCTGGGTTGGAAGTCTAAGCCCTGATTAATAATCTGTCTTGCGTAAGATTTTGATACCTCTGCTTGGGCTTCTTTAGTAATTTTCAAGGGTTTATTTGCTTTTGCTGTGGACCGAGTAGTAACCATCATGACATCATTGGCTACAATATGATGGAGGTTATCTTTGATGACATCTTTGGCCCTAAAGAGCTCACCAGGGTCAAGTGGAATGGTTTGGTGAACATTGGTGGAGTTAGAGAATTCTGCCTCTACTCCACCTGCCATTTTCCCACCTCGCTGTCACTGTTGATTTCTAGAGCAACGCTGACCCCAGGCTTTTTGTTAGACCGTCTGTAGCATTGGCTAGCAAAATTTTCCTTTTGACCACAGTTGTGGCATTTAATCGGCCTTGTTTGCTGCTTTTGCTCATGTTTTTTGGTTCATAGTTCAGAAATTTTTCCCCTGGTCAGACATAGTGTTGCTTTTTGGGCCTGAAAATCAAGATTTTTGCTGATCCTTGGGCTGATTAGGGGTATTGAAATTACAGGAACAGCTTCTCAAGTAATTAGTAAGCTCTTATTTTACACGCTTCCATTGAATGCAAGTATCATGACATTGTGCAGTTCACAGAAGGGCATAGCTGCATGTTCCATTGCAATCTTAACGTCAAACTTATCTATTGCGTTGCACCCATGAAGAACTTTTGCCTCATGGAAAAATATGTCTGCAAAGTCCTTAATAGTCTCAATCTGCTTGAATTCAATATTAAGAAGCTCTCTTTTTTAGGGCTCTAACTTCTCAGGCCCTCCAAACTGTTTTATCACTGCAATTTTGGCATCCATATATGACCAATCATCACCCAAATTGGGCATAACGAGGTCACAGCTAATGGCATCAAGATAGTTGTCAGTGCTGATCCTTTCACATGGTATGATGCTCCTCGCATTGCTTTTTCAAATAGCTTGAGGAAATAGTAAACGTTCCAATCCTTATCAAAGTTTGGTAAAAACAATGGTTTAAAGTCATCTCACCCTGTTTTAGGCATAGAGGATGACTTCTTCTTGAACGTCTTGGTGTATCATTGTTCATAATCAAACCTCTTTCATGTTGGGGAGCATCTGGAGTTGGGATTGATGCCAGAACTCTAGGCATAGAATGGATGTTTAAAATATCAGTTTGTGCATCAGTGTCAATTTCCAATGATTCAATTTCATGATATTGCTCCGAACTATTGGATATTGATGCTTGGATTCAACCCTTAGTTGTTTTTCCAAACTGTTTTTTTCATGAATAAGCAGAGCTTTTTCCTATTTCTCTTTTGTCAAATCTGGGTGAGAATGTGGGATCCGCCGTCAGATGCCACAAATATCTTCTTTAAAGTGAGAAATTTACTTTTTAATAAAAGTATTAAATAGCGCTTTGCTAAAGTTTTATAAGTTTTTTATTGTTTAGGCAGGGAAAACCCAAAGAAAGGTCCTTTTCTTGATACTAGTATTTCCTATTTAACTTAGTTCAAATTTTTGGACCATGGGTATTTGAGGCAAAGGTATATAAAGCTGAGTCATCCAAATTAGGAAATATAGGCTTTTGGCCTATCAGATCAAAGATAAATATATTTAGGCAAAACTGACCCATTTGGTAACGATTTGATGAATTGTATCCAATCACCAGTGAGTAAAATCTTCTCACCTCGGCAGTGGTCAGACTCGTGTGGTAATGTTTGGTTAATTTGCACCCTATCATATTCAAGTAATATCTTCTCACCTTGAAGGTAATCAAACCCGTGTGGTAATGAACACCCCAAATTTGGCTGAGAAGTTGGAGTAATCCTATTATCAATTCTTACCTTATTAAACCAATTTTTGTTATAACCATATTTTTCCAATAATTAGGATTCCACCGAGAATCTGCCAAGATCTTTTCGCCGTGGGTACTCATATCATTAATAACCACAATATTATTTAAAGATTGGGTGGGTGATGGGCCAATCATGGTAGCAGATTTGGGGGCACTTGTACCTCCAACATTCTTTTTCTTAAGTTGAGAAGGAGATTGTCTGACAGAGCACTGGCAGCTTTACTTTTTGAGGGATTTGAATTCTTTTTTAAGGTTGTCATACTCCTCTTCAAATAAAGCTTGATTGCTTTCAATGTCTTTGGCCCTATTGTATACTAAGGAATTTGCAGTTGATAATTGTATTCTGAGTTCCCAATTTTCCTGAGTAATTTCAGTATTTCTAGCCTGCAATCTCGACATCATAGTCCAAAGTTTTTGAAATTTCCTCTTTGATCTGGGCATACTCTTCATCCCTATTCAGGATGACTGGTTTTTCTGCGAGGTCTTTGATATTTTTGTTTACAGTATCCAGCTCACCCCAAACATAACTATTGAAGTCATTGTGCTTTAAATTTGACTCCAGGTGATTTATTTGGCCTGAAGTGGCATGTGTGGTGAGTCATTCTGACTGATATAATAGGAAATATGAATGTGTTTCCAGTTTTTGACAGCAGTTAATGATGCTTTGTACCCATTTATGCGATAGCCCATGGTGAGAACGAACTTCTGCATCTATATTTGGGGATCCTTCTTTTAGAAGCTTCTCAAGGGTGTTTAATCTCCCATGAGCTTCATTGGCAAGTCCCATTTTATCCGCAATTACTTTCAGACTTCAGCAAAACTTGAATTTAGTTTGTACAGTAGAGCATTTTGGGAAGATTTTTCCTCCCATTGCACACGGTAGATTTCCATGATTTCCAGCTTTTGTCTAGCAATTATTCGCTGGGTATGCTTAATTGAGGGTTAAACAAAATTAACCAGGAATTCGTTAGTTGCTTGACTATCTGTGAGACGTTTGGAAAGAGATGCCATGGTTGTGTCACAGTACTTCATGTATATCTCCATCTTGAGTGACTGATCCTTAAATTAGTAAATTTGGCTTAAGGAGGGATTGATTTGTGAAGTAACAATCCTATAACCCTGTTATAGGGTTTCCAGCATAGCTTTTACACTTGCAGATGTAAGATCAATTGGGCTTGTTGTATCTGCATGAGCTCCCCCCCACTGTGATAGGATCCAGGGAGTAGGAGGTATCAGCTTCAGAGCCTTGACGGCTGATATTAAAATAGTCTGAGATTTCCTTGTCGCTAGTCTCCATCTCATTGTCACTTTCTTGTCTGGCCAAACCTGCCAGAAACTGGTTACGTGAATCCATTTTTGAGAGTGTCACCAATTTTAAGTGAGAACCAGTTGTTAAGTTCTGAGAATCGCTCACTTGACAATTAGATTCCTTCATGCTTAATTGGGATTAAGTTAATTTAATTGATCCTCGATTTTGCCAGTGGCTTATGGTATTTGGAACATTTAGAAACTCACCAGGTGTAGTTAAATAGCCCCAACTGTTCTGGTCGTATTCAGGCTTAATTTTCACTGTAATCAAGAACCTTTTCTAAGACAGATATAGTTACAAGCTGAGGAGTCAGTACTTCCAGCTTGTCAACACTTCTCCAAAGAAAAGATTCAGATAAGAAAATTCAGGAAAGAGATAAAATAAAATATCTTTATTAAGAGAATATTTATTTGATAATGATCATTAAGCCAGGCGCCAGTATTTATACCTCTAGGGCATCTCCTGGCCACATTCAAGCACGTAATTTCAACAGATTATTTTACCACCTCAGTTAAGCCCTTGAACTGATACGACTGAGACCTATTGCTAGGTTTATTGGTGGCAAAATACTCTTAAAATTGGGAGGATTTCAGGGACAAAAATTGCAATAAAAACATGAAAAATTATTCTAGGATCTTTTTGATTTGAGTTTCATCATACTGCTAATGAAATACATCTTATATGAAATTTATGCATCTGTTAAGTAGATGAAGTACCCCTAATTGGGATGTTGGCAGGCCTCTCTCTCAATATCACTAGGTACTCCCTTTTGGGTGGTCCATGTGTAAGTGCTATAATGTCAATTATGCAGATTGACATACAAATTTCACCCTATGGAAGAAAGTTGATTATGTTAAAACATCTTTCGGTCCATGGGACTTTTAGGCATGATTTTCAGGTTAATCCTGAACAATTTCTTATGTTGGATTCTAATATTGGTCCCAAGTAATTAAGACAAATTGCCAAGTTTTGGGTGCAATAATTGGCCTGAAAGCTGCATGCGTATTTGGCCCAAGCTTCCAATAGAATATTTGGATTAAATTGACTTTGATAGAATCAGCCTAAGCCTTGTAGTTGCAATGGGTTTTAAGTTAGGAAGATTAGAGTATTATCTTGAGCATTGGAAGGATAATTGGCCCAATCTGTTTGTTGTCAAAGGGTTTATTTTTGAGTCAACCACCAGAATCTGACACCTTGAGAGGCTGAAAATTTAAGTGATGAGCCCTAAGGTTATTCTTCCTCCCCCTGTGGTGGATTTTATAAGGGGAATGCCCATCTCCCCATTTATAAGAATAAACTATGCAAATCTTAAGTTTTAGTGGAATAGGAATAAGTAACTATACCCCCTGCGCAACTCCCAGAGGTTTATGGAGAACACAATCCATTGATTCAAGGATCATTGACCTTTAGTGCTATACATAATCCTGCGTATCATGGGACCATTACTATACTAATGGCAAATCTCACTTATCATTCATTAACGATTACTCAGAACCACCCAATTGCATATCTTCATATCTTAATAATTGAACAAGATAACTTTGTCTATTTTGTGGATCTTCAGCAAAGCTGGGACTTAAAGAAGCTTTAATCATTGAGCGAGTAGATGTTAAGTTTGGCGACATCTTAACTAGTGATCAGCAAATGACTGTTTAATAATTGAGGAGTATGCGGATATCTTTTCAAAAGGGCCTGATGACTCCATAATAATAAAAGGGTTTAGTACAAGGTACATACTGGAGATTCCCAGCCTATCTGGACTCATCCTTTTAGAAGTCAAAGTTCAAAAATGCCATTCACTCAGAAACTGAAACAAGTGTGGACGCCGGCCTCCTAAAGCCCTCTAAGAGTCTTTGGACCCCCCTCTGCTGCTGAGCCATATTAAAATTGGCAGCCATAGCGTTGTAATGGACTATCAAAAATTGAATGTGATCAAAAAAAAGACAGCTATTCTTTGCCTAAAAAAACTAAAATTCTATGCCTATAAGCCAGATCTCAGTTCTTCTTGGCTATAAATCTTGCTAGATATACTGGGAAAACGTTCTATCTCCTGAAGACAGGAGAAATGTGTGCTAATTTCCAGCGAAGGCATGTTCAAACCTACCCACATGCACCATGGGTTGTGTAACGCCCCTGAGACCTTCCACCGGCAATAAACGTTATGCTTCAAGATATGATATGACCTGTGTATTGGTCTACCTGGACGATGTCACTTTATTATATAAAACCTTCAATGAGCACTTAAGGCACCTTTGAGAGATCTTTGATTAATTAGGAGCTCATCTATAAATTTGAAGCCTTCCAAATGCAGTTTT
The DNA here is from genome assembly GCA_022478985.1 of Massospora cicadina. Classification (NCBI taxonomy): domain Eukaryota; kingdom Fungi; phylum Entomophthoromycota; class Entomophthoromycetes; order Entomophthorales; family Entomophthoraceae; genus Massospora; species Massospora cicadina. Next base: position 103,307 of record JAKSZP010016027.1, on the reverse strand, counting down.
ATAAGAATGAAAGGAGTTCCTCATCCAAAGGTTACTCGTGTGGGAATCTCTCTGTTACTTGATAAGTCAAAAGCCATCAAGAAGTTGTTTCGCACCCATAGCTTGAGGGTGATACAAATCTTTCTGAAGATGGTCAGTTACTACTGAAAATTTATCCCTCATTTCACCAGACTAGCCAAAAACCTCATCTATCTACTACATAAGGACTTTCTGTTCCACTTAGAATACCCTCAGCAACAAGCTTTTAACTCTTTGATAGACGCTTTAATGAATGATCCTATTCTAGTCCACCCCACTTTTGTCAAGCCATTCTTTTTGTAACGGATGCCACCAATGTAGCAGTCAGATCTATCAAGTTATATTGACTATAATTAAGTTAATCACCCCATCACCTATTTCAGTAAAACTATAAGGCTAAGAGGAAATGCAGCGTCACTGAAAGGGAAAGTTCAATGCTACTGACCATCATATATTTCATACCTTATCTCTATAGAACAAATATCACTATAGTTAATCATCATGCATCACTTTGAGGTTACAAAAGATTAAGGACCTGGATGGCTGGTTTGCATGCTGGACCCTCAAGTTACAAGGTTACAACTTCTTTATTGTTCATTGGGCGGATGCTATTTACTAAAAATTCTGATGGACTACCTAGTTTGCCAATAATAACCTTATATGCATCTGTTTTTTTAGTACTAGATGGTCCCAACCCAAGCTTATATGCATCTGTTGAAGAGTGAGTATATAAATTTATAGGTCGAAAAGAAGCGTGGGATCAAGAGAGACTCCTGAGATCCAAGAGTGTTTATAGCAAATAATGGCTCAAAAACAAATTGATAAGGACTTTTTATAAGAATATAGGTTCTAACTGGCACCCCTATGTCTGTCTGTTGGTCAGAACTACAACCATTATGGAAGCACATATGGCTGTAGGTCATGGAGCCATGCAAAAACCTACCGGTGCAGGATTGATGCTACTGGGAGGGCATGATTGATTCAATTCATAATGTTCTAACTAATGTCTTGTATGTGCTAAACAAGGGCCTACAATACCTAATTTTCAACATTAAGTTGTCAGAACAACTTCTCCCTTTGCTAATGTCAGTATAGATGTAATTGGACCATTACCTACCACTTTATATGAACACTGCTACATTACCCTTGCTGTCAACCATTTCACATATGGGTCAAGGCCATCTCTGTAGTCTCACCACAGCTAAAGCTACCGCCTCATTTCTGCTCAAACACATCTTCACTAGTCATGATAACCAAAAAGTCCTATTGTTTGACAACGAGACAAAATTCATATAAAAAGTCGTAGCTGAACTTAATTTGTTAATGGGAACATATCAAGCCTTTACAGTTCCCTACAATATTTCAACCAATGGGGCAGTGGAATGAGGTAATGGCACCCTTATTTCCATATCTATGAAAGATGGCACAGACTGACCTGGTTAGAGAGCATGAGTACCTTATAGGAGCTCTGATGGCTTACCAGGTGAGCTATCATCAAAATTATCCAGATGTCCCAGTTTAAGGCTTTGTACAGTTGAAAGTCTAATTTTACCCTCTAGTGTTCAGCTTATTCCAAAGACCTCCTTGCCATAAACCTCTGACTTAGCTATGAGAAGACTAGCTAAAATATTAAGGTTACAAGCCCTAGTTTTTAGATCCCTAGAGACTCTTACCCAAAAAGAGGCGAAAATAAGCCAATTCCACAAAGCCTCTAATACCAGAATGACATTTGGGAACCTACTAATGCTTTGGCATCAACGTTCAGGAAGAAGAGCCACAAGTTAGACATTTTATGGTCTGGGCCCAATAGGGGGATATACCTCCTTGGGCCAGAGTACTCCAATGACTCTATCAAAACGGATATGGGTGTTGATTGGGTGCATGGAAAATTTCTTTGAAGCTATGTCCCCCCTTGGAAGGTCTTAAATGAGGTAGTGTAGGAAAAAGCCAAAAAAGTCAGCTCAGACTAGGATCAATCTTTACCTGAAGCTCCCTTTAAAATTGGAAGATGCAAATTAATAATGCCTTGGATCAGACTATTGTCCCAAAGGTTTGTCAGACATTTGCCATCTTGACTTTGGCAAAAGGATGTTTAGGTAAGATTAGTCAAATTCAAACCATATGATAAGACAATTACATATCTGATATCAAAGGAATAGTGATTTAAATGGAAATAACGACAATATTGGCCAAAAGACCCTGGCTGATTCTCGGTGGAACACCTAAAATTGGGGTAACACTTTTCCAAATACCAAACGGGCAAATAACTTGAAAGCAAGTAATTCAATTCCTCTGACTATGCGGCATATTCTGGGGCATCCGTTAAATGGTTCTCCCCCTGCCACATCTAGTTCCATTACAACACCTAAGCGGGGACCACCCTCTTTTATAGGAGTGGCTGAGGTCACCCAAGGTGAAATTATTTTATCAAATAGTGATTGGTTGAATTATCAAATCATTATCACATGGGTACATTCTGTCCCAAAATACCTTCCCATCTGTCATTTCACCAAAGTAACCCAAGTTTTCTGAGCTTTGATAGGGCGAATCTGCATAGTTCCTTATTAAGATGGTAACAAGCTGTTCCAAATTTATCATTGAATTCCCTTTGACCCCCAATACAGTTTAAATACTGACTGGTCAGATATTGAGAGGGTTTGTTTTTCTTACCCTGCAATCACACTAATAAAAACTTAAAAAACCTAGCTTTGTTATTTATTAGTGTTTTTAGCTTTATTAACTTAATTCAGTTGTGGAATCAAGTGGAGTATAGCACCAGCAAGCAAAACAAACAGCTGGATTCCCACAAAGTGGTTCTCAATACAAGGGACCCTGTACACCACAAAAATTCAACTAAAAATGGAGGCTTGTAAAGTGAGTAACCCTCCAACTCTTCCTCTTCCAACTGAACTAAGAGTAGTTGCCCTGGAGAAGCAACTTGCCAGCTCTCCATCTCGTCTCAAAGAACTCAAACAGCGCTTTTTAAAACCCCCTTTATAAGACAAGTTTACCCCTGGAGAGGGTAGTATTGCTTCCTTTATATATGTCTACAAATCAGCCATGGATGGCGCGACTGACCAACAAAAGATCAAGAAAATTCTACCCCACCTAAGTCACATGGATCAAGAGGCGATGATTCCACATATGGACACTCTGAAAGCATGGGCAGAGATTAAGGATGCACTGACTGCTGAATTTGGTTCAATGCAAAGTTTGAAGAGGAAAAAGAAGGCCTTTATTTGCCTCAGCATGAAAATGGGTGATTCGCTCACCACCTTTGTTAATTAATTTTATGATGAAGCTCAGCCTCTATTACTTGCAAAAATGTTACCTCTCGATGATGCCCTTGCTGCAATTCTAACTGGTTTAGCTTCTTGTCGTTCCGTTGCATGGCATCTTATCTCTGTTAAACGCCACATCTGTACTATCTGTGATAGCAAAGAGGCGCTGCTAGAGGTTGCAGATATCTAAAATAATGAGGCTACCTAAGGAGTTGGTTCAAATATTTAAATCTTAACTATTGAGGATTCCTTAACTACATCGCTACAAATGGAATCCCAGATGATCTCTATGGCCCCACCTGTGTTGGTTAATACCTCGAGACTAGCACCTGCTGTGCGGCTCAAACCTGATCTTTCTTTGCCCAGCCACACTGAAGTTCTTAGGCTAATGAATCAGAATGTATCTTTGTCAATGGGGCAGCGCTTCCTGCCCCCACCTTGCCACCAAGCTCAGCTTGAGCCCTCCAACAATACTCTCTAAGTGGTGCACAAGCCTAAACCCCTTTCTCAGGTGACTTTCACTACCATCAACAATGGGTTTAAGGACCAAATCACTAAAGCTCAACCACAAAGTTTCCTCACGGCTCCAAGCCACTGATCAACCCAAAGATGGCGTAGTTAAAACAGCTCCCTCCGCGAGGCTATCTCCTTCAGCAAACTCAAATTCAAACCCTGTAGCCATGAGGATGCCCAAACCTCTCCCTCCGTTGACAGTCACTTCCAATAACCATGGGCTCACGGACAAGGCTTCTCAAGTTAAGCTGCCTGCTCCTCTAATCATTATCGCTGCAGATGGCCCCCAGCTACTAAAGATAAGGCTTTACCCTGTGACAGCTCTTCTCATAACCACCCAATGTGGGTGGAAAACCCTTTGGATGATAAGTCTGATGGGGATTAGGACGTTGGTTATTATATCCTAGGAGCCTTTGTTGAAGTAGGTATACCGGATTGGCTAAACCCTGAAGTAGTAGATAAATCACTGATCCCTCAATAAACCTACCTTAATCAAGTGCTGGGGTGCCCTGAGTTTATTAATACTGCTAGCGATGCTGACCAGATTATTTCTTCGCTGATTTGACCCATTCATTATGTTCACACTAAAAGTCCATTATAAAAACTATCACAAAACATATAGGAAACTTGCCTTTACTCTCCGTTCTAAGGAAGTGTTAGCTCTTCCCCCTAACTTTGGAGGGACTATAAATAAGGTAGAGGTTGTTATTCAAAAAGTCCAGGTTAGGGCTATCTTGGACACTAGATCTCATGTGAACGTTCTCTCATCCAAGCTAATCAAGAATAAGCTAGCTTCTGATCTTGAGTGTATGCAGGATTTTGGAACGGTGGGTCCTAACAACTGTTGTGCTATTGGAGCCTACTCCTCTTTGCCTATTCGGATTGGGAAGCTCATCCTGGCAGCTCCCGCTGTGGCTTTAGACAATAACACTTATGACATGCTTATTGGCACACAGTTTATGATTGCGTATAATGGTATAATCATTAAAATTAGGGTTGCCTCTCCTTACTCGGTTATGAAGTTCCTATACTCTTTGCCAATGAAGAACCCAGTAAAAAAGAATACTCCTGCTTATTTGAATACCCTTCCTTTGCTTTAACTTTATTCTATAAAACCTCTGGTCACAACACAAAAAAGTTGCCCAATTTGGTGGATGCTTCAGAGAGCATTCCCTTTTATGCTGCAGAGGAAAAAGTAATCAAGGCTGAGGAACAACGGGTGGTCACTACCAACATTAAAAAACAGATTCCAAGCCTGTCTACTACAAATAAGTAGCATTGATGGAGTAAGCTCTTTAGAACCCTGTGTGTGCTGGGTATACTAGACCACACATATCAACGACCCATTAGTATCCTATTGAGGAACCTTACCAATCGACCCATCATTGTCAAAAAACATCAAGAGATAGGAAAGGTCGACCATTTCCCTTGATGAAATTAACAGTGTCCATTTTATTGGGTCAATGTTGGATATGGGGTTACTCACTGACCATATGGTGTGTACTTTGCTTAACGTCCACATCTCTGATGACCTAACTCCAGATGAGCTTAAAAAGTCCATTCTCTAATGGATACATATAGCGATATTTTCTCCTAAAACGAGATGGATTATGGGCATATGAAAGGGTGGAGCCACTCAATTGATGTTTGTGATGCCCAACCTATTTAATCTAAACCTTACTACAAGTCTAATGTTAAAAGAGCAGCAAATGAGGGTGAACTCAAGCAGTTATTAGACGCTGGGTTATTAGTGCCATCCCAAAGCCCTTGGGCGTCCCCTCTTGCTGATCAAAAAGAAGAATGGAGGTCATCAGGTAGTTATAAACTACCGTAAACTAAATAACCTCACTAAAAAAGACGGCTATCCTATCCCTGCATAGATGATGCCCTTGCACAACACTCCAGCTCAAAATTCTTCTCAGCCATAGATTTGGCCAGCGGGTATTGGCAAATGGACTTTTGTCCTCAAGATCAAAATATATGTGCTCTCATTTGTAGTGAAGGATTATTTCAGCCTACTCGCCTACCACAAGGGCTGTGCAATGCGCTGGCATCCTTCCAACGTGAAATGGACCACATTCTGCGGGACCTCAAGCTAAGCTGTGTAATTGTCTAACTTGGTGACATCACCGTCTTTTCTGCAACATTCACAGATTATCTCGCTCATCAAAAAGAAGTCTTTTAAAGCCTACAGGCTTCTAGCATCAAGTTAAAACCGTCAAAATTCACCTTCTTCCAAAAGAGCTTGATTTCCTTAGACATGCTATCTCATAGGAAGGGATCCAGACATTACAAGATAAAGTCAAAGCTATCTCTAAAATGCCTGCTCCTAAGAACCTCCAGGACATTCAGGTATTTCTGGGTATGATGGAGTACTATCATCAATTCATACCCGTTCACCCAGCTCAGCGAGCCTCTCATCTGACTATTGGCAAATAACACCCCTTTTTATTGGGGTCTGGAACAAGCAGCCGCATTTGAAACACTAAAGAATTTGCTTCAGTAACGCCCTATCCTACGCCACCCCAACTATTGGAAACCCTTCATATTATTACTGATGCCTCAGACTATGCCGTTGGAGCCATAATGGCCCAGTTGGACAGTAACGGCATAGATCATCCGGTCTCCTAATTCAGAAAATATTGTCAAAAGCTGAATTTAACTACAGTGTCACTGAGAAGGAGTGTCTTGCAGCCTTACTTTATGTTAAACATTACCGCCCTTTCCTATATGGCACTGCTTTCACTATGGTTACTGACCACGCCTCCTTAGAATGGCCACAAATCATGAAGGATCCCATCGGAAAGTTGGCCCGTTGGGCCCTTAAACTTTAACATTATGACATGAAAATTAAGCACTGAGCAGGGATGCTTCATAGGAATGTGGATGGTTTGACTTGGCTGCCTATCCTCCATCTGGATAACTGTGAAGTGGAGAGATTACATGATATCCTTATGAACCCTGAAGCCTGGGACGATGAGGATGACCCCATCCAGAAAATGCTAGCATGACATTCCCGGAACACTAAGGTGGAAAGTGGAAAGTTATATAATCAGGTAGGATTAAAATGGCTGCCCTATCTGCGACCTTCAGAGCGGGTACCAGTGATCTTTGACGCGCACTCCACCCTTGGGCATGGTGGAGTAAGGAAGACTTATGAGTGGATCAAGGAACGGTACTTTTGGGAGGGTATCATGAAGTCTTTTATTAAAGTCTTGGATGCCTGACTCATGTGTACAAAGCAATCCAGTTTCAAGACTAGATACCAATACTAACCCACTACTACTCAGCAGCCTTTTCACACTATCAGTTTAGACGTGGTAGAACCGCTACCCCAGACCACCAGTGGAAATTGCTACATTCTAGTTGGCATTGACCACTTCACTAAGTGGGTGGTATCCGTGGCTCTTCCTGCCCAAACGGCCAAGGCCACAGCCACCTTCTTACATCAAAACATATTCACTCATCATGGGTGTCCCCAAGTACTACTCTGAAACAACGGTAAGAACTTCACCTCCAGAGTAGTCAAAATCCTGGCCACTTCCATGGGATCCCAACAACTTTTCTCAGCTCCATATAAGCCCTCTACCAATGGGACCATGGAAAGAGAGAATGGAATCTTGTTTCCATTCTATGAAAAATGGCCTCCTATGATCCTCTTCACTGGGATCAATACCTACCCAGTGCTCTTATGGCATACCAGATTAGTTATCACCAGATTTTAAATATATCCATTCCATGTCTTGTATGGGTGGAAACTGAAACACCTGCCGTCTTAACTAAGAATGTCTTCTCTAATGGTGAGGAACCTGAAAAGACCATGAGAAGATTAGCTCACCATATCATTCAGCTTCTTTCTGAGGTTATGACGAACTCAACTAAAACGGTCACTAAAGAAGGCTAAGCTGCTAATGAGCTTCTGGATCCCCTGCCTTCATTTCAAGTGTCTGATATGGTCTTATGTTACCATAATCACATCACTCCTAGAAGTGGCAAGCTTGGATCAATTTGGGAGTGTCCGTTCACCATCGCTTACCAGAGAGAAAATGAGTACTATATCAAATCCTTAGTTACAGGAATTACCATTAATTGGGTACATGACCATTTCCTTCAGCCCTATTCTCACCCCAACATTCTTGAGGGGGTGATGTCAGACATTTGGCGTCTCAAATTTGGCAAAAGAATGTTTTAGGTAAGAATAGTACTGATTAACTCATATGATTGGCCAATTACATGTCTGATCTCAAAGTAATATTGATTTAAACGAAAATAATGATAATATTGGCCAAAAGCTCTGGCCAATTCTCAGTGGAATACTTACAAATCAAGGTAACATTTTTCCAAATACCAAATGGGCAAATATTTTAAAGTCAAGTAATCAGATTTCTTCAACTGCTTGGCCTATTCTATGACATCCACAAAAAGGTTTTCCCCCTGCCGCATCTAGTTCCATTACAACACCTAAGCGGGGACCACCCCCTTTTATAGGCGTGGTGGAGGTCCCACAAAGTAAAATTATTTTACCAAATGGTGATTAATTGAAATATATCATATCATTATCACATGGGTACATTCTGCCCAAAATACCTTCCCATCTGTCATTTCATCAATGTGACCCAAAATTTTCAAGCTTTGATAGGGCGAATTTGCATATTTCCTAATTCAGATGGTAACAAGCTGTTCCAAATTTATCATTAAATCCCCTTTGACCTTCCATACTTTTTAAATAATGACTGGTCAGATATTGAGAGGGTTTGTTTTTCTTACCCCGCAATCACGATAATAAAAACTTAGTAAACCTAGTTTCTATTTATTAGTTTTTTTAGCTTTACAATCTAGATCCGATTGTATAATCAAATGGCATATAGCACCAGCGAGAAAAACAAACAGCTGGATTCCCAAAAGGAACAAAAGGGCCAAAATGACGTTGAAACCCACCAAGAGTGACAAAAGTTCATCCACTCCTTGATCAAAGGCTTTGGCTCCTCCAAGACTTGAATAAGATCCTTCATATCATGAGGGTCAATACACACACTGAGGCCGCGCCCCTCAAATACTATAAATGTTTTTACATTTGATTTTAATAAGTACGCTTTCCACTACTCTGTCGCGCCATTAATTACTGCTAAAGTTCATAGTCCTTAGTGAAGAGAAATCCCATTAGCTAAACGCTACATTTAATTTAATTTATAATTATTTAGCCTTCAAGGAAAATCTCAATTACATATGGAATTCCAAAAACTTATGCTATAGAGTTGGTGGTTGGGTTCATCTGCTGGGTGATTACCACTGGGTAGGCTTCTAATGGTTTAGTTTGGGCGTTGGAAGGCTTCACTTATTTGTGCTAAAAAAAGGTGCTGGTAAATTGGGGGGAGTCCCAACTAGAAGGGGCTTCATCTCTGAAGGTGTTTTGATGCATGGTAGCTGCACATTTTTGACCGCCATATGGAGGGCAGCTGGGGTTAGATCTTCTAGAAGTACTAAATGGGTTGGTTGAGGGATCGCAGCTCCATTGCATGCGGATTGCTTATGGCTAGTCATGAGGTCTGATTGGTATATGATAAGGTTTTTTTGCATGAGGTGTAACTGTTGTATATTTGACCCAAAGCGTTGCACCATGAGCAGGTGAGTCACGCTTGATCTGGATCTATGGAGAAACTTTGGGTAATATCTGATGATAGAGACTCCCAGGATGACCATTATGTTTTAGCCACTGTGGGTTTAGAGTTGAATGATGTTCTGGTAGTATGAGCCCATTAGGTCAGAGCGTAGTATAATGGTGCGCTTGTGTCCATTAATAGGACGGATCAAATTCTATTTTCCTCAATGGGGTGCAAGTTTCAGGGATTCTAGGTCAACCAAAATAAGAAGGTTAGAAAAGTAATTCTGGAGATCATAAGACTATATCTGGTACTAGTTATGAATAGAGATCATCACACAATTTCATTATTGGTGGACGTGGCTTGGTCTACCGCTTCTGCATTCGTGAATCTCAAATTGATTTAATGATTTTCCCCTACTTCATTAATGGCGGTGTTCGCTGATCATGTCCCTAACTATTGCGTCAAAGTTACTAAAATTGTCTTTGGAGTAATATATGATGGGATTGTGCCTGTAGTAGATACAAACTTCTTGGCCAAGAAGGGAGCAAGGAAGGGCTCTTTGTGCTCTTGTTTTGTCCTTCAGTTTTTGATTTCTGCCACAAATATGGCCTCACAAAGGTTGATAGCGGGTAGTGTTAGTGCCATCTGTTTCTTCCAGGACCCAGCGGCATTATTTTCATGTTTGTCTTTAGTTTGAGTTGAAACCACTGGCTTATCGTGGGGGCGCCATAGATGGGTTCACTGGTTCCCTTTGGGTTTATGTTTTGTTTGAGCTGTCCCATTAGATCAGCTTGAGGGGCACTGTAGATGGAGTCACTGGATTCCCTATGGGTTTGCCCGCCATTAACTTACATGTTTCTTCCATGGGCGCTCATGCTTTGGTAGTTTTGATAAGCTTATCTACTTTTGGATTGATGGCTGCCAATTAATTGATGAGCTTAGGTTTGTCATCAAACCAATCCTTGGTCTCAGAAGTCATTATATCATCAAAGGTTGTATCCTGGAAAGTTTCCACCAATCTATTGGCTCCTGTCTGGTTTACTGACAGCTAGGATTTTTGGGAAAAGCTATGACGGCTTTATGATTTGGCGATGAAATTTGAGAATTTCAGATCCCAATAGTCCATATTTGTTGGATTGTTGGAGTGAGGAGACGTCCAATTACCTTGAGCGCTGTATGTGTTGGAGAAGATCCTGCCACTGGCACTAAGTGGATGGAGATACCCCCAATTGAGTATCATCCATATGTTGGTCCCTAGTCAAGGTGGGGGCAACTAAGAAAGGTAGTATATCAGTATGGTCTCTAACTATCAAACTCAGCTTGGCGCGTTGTAGAAGGCATTAGCTTTTGCTGCAGCCATTTTGGACCAGGTGATTCTAGTTGATGCAAATGTTTGCAACTGATGGTTATAAATAAATAAATAAATTATTTGAGGTGGGTCGACCTTGGGACAAATATACCACACTGAGAATGTTTTCTAGCCAGTACAGGTCTCGAACTCAAAACCTGAACTAGGGGTGGAAGCAGTTTTGCCTGCTCAGCTAACCACCCTTGCAACTGATGGTTATAGATTTGGGGTGTTTTGTCTTTCTCAGATGAGTTGGTAGGATACCTGGTGGGTTTTGCCACCATTATTTAATAATTTTTGATAGCTTTTGGTAAAAATCTAAATTTCTGGGTTGATGAATTTTAGGAAAAATGATGTTGAGGTAAATTTTTATAAATACTTATGTTTACATGCTTTCATTTTCAGGCTATTATGGCACATTTTATCCAACTCTAGTCAGTTTTGAATGTTAGTGCTAACTATTCTTGCATATTATACTAATGCCATAATTTGTTAATCATTTTTGGGATTCTCCCTTTCTTGGGGGAAACCCCAACTAGGGATTGTGACCCGCCTATGGGCGGATGCCAGATTGGGCTCCCCATTAACTTGGGTTGAGCCCAATCTGAAGGATCAGGATTAACCCCAATAATTAAATTATATTTAAAGTCATATTTGACACTGGTAACTAAATGCAGTGGATGTTGAAACATCTATTGGGCTGCGGGGAATTACCATCTGATGTTAAACCAATCAATTAACCCCTTTTGGGAGCACTGGTGACTTATTCCAAGGATGCTACCAATCCCTGATGTATTATTATTTATATTATTTATTTATATTCATTCAGCTTCAGCAATCAATGCCAAGACTATCTAAATATTTCCTTTCCCAATCCATCAAGGTCCTATAAATACCTCAAGGATCTTAATAAATTACTGTTTCTCACAATCTCTTTTCCTTTTTAGCCTACCTAAGGCACTAAAGCCTATTAACTCTCTGGGGGATTCAGGGCCTGACTAATTACAGGCATGGGTTGGAGTTGCTTCCTTGTAGCCTAAAAACAATATACACTCTTCTTAGCCACAATAAGCTCAAGGATTACTTGATCTGAATAATTTAGCTCCACTTCCCAATATTGGCCATCACTCCTTTTGAGGGATGATTTTTACTCTCATTTTCATAACTACTCGCTTCTTAATGATAAGCTCAAATGTGTCCCTGTAGTGAGAACCACTTATGAAAAAGTGGTTACTTTACAGATTTATGTATAGATGACAAGCTTCTTAAGACGAATTATCAGCAATATTTTCACAGCTTTAAGTAAGGGCCAAGCCTCCATGGGTGCCCTATTGCAGCCAGTGATATTTCTCATGTGGTAGATGAGCGATTGGTTACTGCCTTAGCTGTCATAGTTGGATGACATAATAGCAGGCACCGATGCTAGAGATAAGGCTGGGCGACAGGAGGCCCAGAATATGAAGCTTCAGGCTCTCCCTGACCTAAAGCACACCTTAGATCAACGCTGGGTGCAGGCCAAGCATGCCCAGGTTGATACTGATGGGGTGAAAAACGCTCAGCCTCTTATCTCGGCCCAGGCCTTGAAATGAACAATTTACATTTTAAGTGGAGATGGTTCAATTCTCTTGGATGGAGAACAAGGGTTTGAGTCCTGCTCCAGCTATGAAATTTTGACTTCAGGTAAAATAAGGCTTCAATTAATTACTTGAGTGAAGGCATTTTTGGTGTATTTTACCAAAATGGACAGAAGCGTCTGTTTATTGGAGCGTCAAGGCTTGGGCGCATTTCTGCAGAACCCAAATTTTCCTGGCCCATTTTAAATATGTTTAGGCGACCAACATTCCTTGTTGATCGACTTTCTTAATAAAAACCCCCGTTATTTTACGTTTTTTCAATGGTTCTTTGGGTAAACTTGGTGGTGGACCTCTTTGGGGAGGTCTTCAACCATGTGGGCCACTACCTTATCTTGCAATTTACCAAAATCCCAGGGGCACCTGTGGGTCGCCCAGGTCCCCTCCAGATTGAGGCACCCAAAGCCCCTGATGTCAAGCCACGCTTGATTATGCACGCCCCTCTGGGGTCCACTCAAGCGGTGATGTTCCTTACTTACCTGGTATTTTATGTTGCTCTTCACACACTTGCTTGTGGTACCCTTTGCACTGGCACCGCTCAAGGTGCCTTCCTACCCATTCTTTTAATGGCTAGTTCCCTAGCAATGTGGGTTTGCATCCCACATCACCTTGCTGGGAATGAGAGAGTTACAGACACTCTCTTGACATTAGCCCCCAATGAGCTTTTCTCTCAGACTTCTATTCATCTTCTCCATTTTTTAGAATAATTAAAGAGATAAGCAAGGAGGTGGTCCAGTCTAGGGACCTCTGGCAGGTACTAGGTCTTTTCCAACCAGAGACCAGTCACTAACAATATTCAAAAAATTTATTCTAGCCCTATCTAAACTACCATATAAGACCTTTTTTCATTAATAGGTTGGATCTGGTCATTGGTAAGAGTACAGATCAAAGATAAAAAAATTTTAGATTGCTCAATCTGCCCCTTAAAGTGTGTTTGACCAAATTTCTTAATATAATGGATTCTCACAAAAGAGGTGGCAATGGCTCACCTGTCCAAATGAATCTATCCAAGATTGTAGCATCACAATGGATTACTCTTTTATCTGTATAAATGCACTATAAATTCCTTTATAACGTAAAAAGAAACTAGTGAAGCCTTTCACCAACTTACTGCAATTCTACTGATCTATAGATTAAAATTCCCGCAAGTCAAGGCGCAGGCCAGTTTTTATAATCAATTATGATTCTCCTCTGCCCCTAATATAAAAGCAATTATCCTCCTTAGGGTAGATGCCAGTTTATTGCTTATTCCAACTTCCATCTATTAAACCTAATTTCCTTCACCTTTTTATATTTTAGAGCTCGCCCTTCACATGCTACTTTTAGGACACCAAGTCAATATGGTGTTGTACGCCATCATATGATAAATGTCCCTGAATTTATGAGAAGATGCTTTGATCCATCAATAAAGTGATATACTCCACTGTGATTGGTCTTGTAAGTTTAATGTTGCCAACCACCATTTCTAATCTGTCTTGCACAGTGTGCATCCTGCAACCATATTATATTGTGCCAATCTACCACCGATTTGGCTGGCTTGTCCAATCCATGCCCTAGTATTACTTCAACCTATTACTATGCAACAACCAACAGTTGCGGAACTAAGAGGGGAGTTTCCTACGTGCCTCTCCCACTCATGGGGTCGCCCCAGTAAGACCCCTGGTTGCCCCAATTATAGCCTTATGGCTTTTTAGTGTGCCATTAGTATATTATATAATGATCTACACCTCAATTTACCCTTAGATGTCCTATTCTGAAGTCGTTAGGCCAGCTTGCCTTTAGCATTCTTGTTCATCCACTAGGAATTAAAAAATATAAATAGATGAGAAGTTTCTAATTAGCAGTAACCATGACAACGGGTTTGTGGAGGCTTGTTTTAGTAAAATCTCACTGTATGAAAACAGGAATAATATAAGTCAAAAGTGCTCAAAAATAAGCTTGTGGACTTGGTTTTGAATAAGATGTCAAACTTCACTTAACAATATGAATAGCAAAATGATATACCCAGAACTTCATAAATTATATGACAAAGCTATATCTAACAGTTTTAAATAAGGATGAAAAAAGGGTTTTATAGGAGACGTAAGGAAATTTATGGCCACCTTTATATGTGATTAATTGCAATTCAATGTCTACATTTACTCCACAAAGATAATATCATCTGTAAAGGCTGGAATCTTTCCCTGGAAAGCAATTGAATTACATCTCAGTTTACCCAAACCTAAGATTATGTAAAAACGTAACCCAAGTCTAGCCAATATTGCCATTACAATTAAAGTACCAATATTGGTATTGATTACTGAAAAGTTATAACTCAAATGCAATAAATACTATATAGATATGTTTGATTTATTTGAACTCAATAGCTGAGTTGTAACTTCCTAAATATATTAAAAAACTGAGGGAGATAGGCCCGCAATCTTTTGGTCACATTTAAAAGTTTTTGGGGATGATTCTGATAGTTTAAGGAGCCTAAACTATTAAAATAGCTATTACATAATATGGGCAAATAATTTATTAGATAAATTGTCAATATTGTACATATTGGGAAATCATGATCTGTTTAAAATCAAACAGCTAACAGCCAGCACTTAAATGCCCTTATAGTTTGAAAAACAGAACAGTAAAGTGAGTAGATTTAAGCTCATGTCTATCTTCTAGAAGATGTCTAGCCTCTAAATCTCATGCAAAAGAGTCCTTATCTACACTCCTCCTTACTATCCTATCAAAGTAGGCTGTTTTGAATGGCCTGATCAACCATCCAAACGATTCTTATTCCTTTAATTCTATTTAGCTAATACGTAGATAAAGATTTTGATCATTTTTATGCTATGTCAGTGTTGGTCTTTAGTATCAGATCACGATTAATCAAATTGCCCCTCTAAAGTGGTTTTTGTTCCATCTGTTTTGTTATCAATATTTGCTAACTTGCCCTGCGATGTCATTTTTTTGGATTTATAAGTTTAAATACCTCAGAAGCTTGGTATTAATAGGCTGATTGCTATCATAATGGTGATATTCCCAAGGTCAATGCCTTAGCTTCCCTGTATATTATAATTAGGCTATTGACTAGAAATTACTTGGTACTATTAAGGCAGCAAATAATTCTATCATTAGGAACAAGTGATTTGTAGTAGCATACAGGATGAAATTACAATGTGAGAGGTATCTGGTTTTTACATTGGATTTTGGAAAGCCTACTGGTACCAAAATTATTTATTGCAAAGCCTCAAGACTCTTTCAGTAATTAGAACTATGGTGTGCTTGTCTTTTAAGTTTATTATATGCATTTTATGATAAATAATGGTTATCATTTTGTCTTTCAGAGTCACTGCATTCTTACAGTACCTTGTTATCTAAATGCAACCCGCCCTGTTAAGCTGGTAATTAAACCCTAAGCACCTGTTTCAACATTTGGTGCTCACTACAAGAGAACAGTTTTTACACTGTATCAACGTTAGATCTATGAGTTATATTGAAAACACTTTGTTAAATGATACTTAATGACCTAGATATGTTGAAGCGACTAACCCTGAGTTACAACGTAATTATGGTTAATCTATTTTTCAATCTAGTGAAAAAAATGAAATGTCTAAATGGCCAACTCTTAGATACTTTGATTACCCATGATCTCTGAGTTTTAGCTCTAGTAAATAATATTAATGCTCCCCCAATGTCGCCTTAATGACCCAATAGAAATTTAAAAAAGCTACTCTCTATCACAGACCATGACAAAAAAAGATCACCTCTACGCATATCTTAGTCCATTTTTTTGGACAGGAGATAAACGGGTTATAAATCAATTTTTATTAAGAACCAGAAGCCTGAGCTTGTAAAACAATAGTTAAAGGTAGATCAACGCCATTTTTCTAGTCTTTATTAAATCAACTCTATCAGAAACTATTAAACAATTGTGTTAATCACAGGTTGACACTCTATTGCGTTTAATGCCAAAGGCATAGAGGCGCCGTTTGAACATCCAATGTCTACAATTTTTAAAAATTTGTCAACTTTGGGTGTTTCTAGGCTTAACAATATTCTTATAGTCCCAGATAGCAATTTACTTTTGCTTCCACCTTCCTCACCAACTTCTCCTCCCTCAACGGCCTCAGCTCACCCTATGCAGCCTTCCACTCAGGCTTCTCCAGCGGTTAAAATTAGTTTCACTCTTTCTTCTTAATCAGATAACCCTGAGGTTCATTTGGAACAAAGGCCTTTTTGAATCTGTGTAAAATGATACTCAAGTTTCGTTTAAACCCTATAATTTACCTAAATAAGAAAAAAGAATATATAAACAGATTTATAGCCCTGTTTGCAATATGCATGGAGGTACTTCAAGGCCACTAAGTCGGAAACTTAGATCCATTACTGAACTATGAAGTCATGTATTAGTAATGCTCAAATTATAGAAAGTTAGTTTGACTTACTACAACGCCAAAGAACTCACTGTGCAAAAGTTAGGTGGAAAAAATGTATATCCATGAAAAAACTTTGTTCCTTAAATTTCTTTAATAAGTATGAGTCTGTTGCATCTTTTGCTGAGCGTTTTTTATCATATGACTCAGGTTTTATAGAAGCAAGTAAGTTATTTGTTGCGCTAGATTTCACTTTGCCAATACTGTGTGCCCTACAAGGAGATATACTGAGTATTTCTATTGATAAATGAAAAAGATCTTAATTATACTCAAATTGTTAACTAATTTTTTGCCAAAGAGCGTCACGTTTATGGCGCCTAACACAATCCAACTGAAGTTTTACATATTTTTTTCTATGTCTCCCTCTCTAAAGCAAAAATTGTTACAGCATTGATGGCCACATTTAGCTACAAAGGATGGGAATCAGATTACTTTTCACATATGAATCAGTTAGGTCACTATGCAAGCCAATTATCTGCTACAGATGCGGAGCCTATAGTTTATGTGGTAGCTAAGAAAATGAATATGACTTTGGAAAAGATGTGGCGGAACAAAAAAGGGAATATTGAACCTCTAAATCTTGTATATATCACTAATAACAAAAATGACTTCTCTTTCACCACAAATGAAAGGACACTGGAAACCATGGCGCTTCACCACTAGTCCCACTTCTATTAATCACTGGAGAAGGGGTAGTAGTTAACACTCCGTTGCTAATAGAAAGTGAAAGATTTAGTTAAAAAAGTAATATTTAGCCTTATGTCTATAAACTGGATTAATGAGAGCTTCCAGTTGCCTCTGGCAATCCACCCAAGTTAGTTTTGGTTCCACATGACCATAAGTATTAAAACTAAAGATAATCACTCCTTCTTTTATGTGAAGACCTACAAAATTATTTATCTTAAGTGACACTCTGTATGTCAACTTAGTCAATGAAGCTGACGCCTACTATTCTGAAAGCTCGTAATTACAGTCAATAAGCTTAAATAAAGATCTATTGTTGACAGTGGGGCACCTAATAAGATTAGGCAATTGATTAATAAAAAACTTGCCTTGTGCAGGGTATCAATAATTGAATATTATTTGGATCCGTGGGGCCCCAGATTACTACTTCTCTATAGCATATAATGTTCTGCTGCCAAGTTTGTTCACTAGTAATGGTATACACTAAAGTTTAATACAATAAGGTAATAATTTCTCTTTAAACACATTTATAAGGACCCATGAAATTAAGGCTATTTTAAGAGAAAAATCTGGGCTTACTTAACCAAAACCTTCTGTTTTATTACAAAAAGAAAATGAGGACCATAAACCTTGTAATCAGGAGTTTTTTAGACTTACATTAGAGAATAGCATAGTGATGATTGGTTTTCAATGGACATAAAGCCATACTCAATAATATGCTATTAAAAATTGAGATTTAAAGGAATTTCGATGAGGGATAATTATAATATAAACAAAGGGTGGTTAGCCTGGCAGGTAAAACTGCTTCCACCCTAGTACAGGTTTCAAACTTGAAACCTGTACTGTATAGAAAAATTCTCAGTGTGGTGTATTTATCCTAAGGTTGACCCACCTCAAATATCTAATTATAATTTAAGCATTTTGGCAGGCTACCATCTTAAAATGTGATCCAAAATCAACTTAAAACTTCCCTAAGGTATTTACGATGAAAATATGCACCATTTTGTCATTCTATATTTTTGGACATATCACTGCAGATGGGATTATTTTCCTGGCCATGGCGAAAAGCATGATTTCTCTGGCCAATCTATATTTATAATTATTCAGATAAAGTGAAACCAATTACGCTTTTGTGATAAATTAACTGTAAAGAAGTTCAATACTCCTCTCTTTCCGCTTGGCATAACTTTTTGAGCAAATTATACAGAAAAAGAAAATATCAATCTCCCACTATAGTTTCACTCTGAAGTCCTCAGATACCCCACTGGCTGCCCCAGTGTGGGACAGCGGCGAAACTCTTTCCCACCTCTTTTCCATCCAACAGGAAAACACGCTCAGACTGGCTCGCCCAGTCATACCAAACCCCTGGGATGATTCATTCCTCCCAAAGATCTCAACGCCCACCTTGCTTGTACCCAATCAGTGCCCCGTTGCCCCCTGGTGCTCCCCTGGAGCAACATGCATTTTGGACTTAGGGTCAACTATGGAAAAGTTTCCCTTACCACAACCAAGCCATTATTAAAATGGCTCAGGTCGTGATGTATCACGCCAGTTCTATAAACTTCCACCCCTATAAGGGGTATTTTGATCTCAGCTTCACCTGTGAAGTTGATACCACCAATGCGGCAACTGTGCCCCTGGTTTTCCAGGGTACCCTTCTCCCACAATTTGGACCTAGCTCCCAGCGGATACCACTTTGGTGATTCAGTTCACTGTTTTGCACACCCACCTTCCCCCTGATGTGCTCCACCAGGAGCTGATGGAAGGTTTGGCAGCCTATGGCTTTGACCTCATCTTGCAATTTGTGGTCCCAAATGGGGCCACACACCTCACTGGGCTTTGTGTGTATGCCACAATCAGCCCTGAATCTAAATAAAATTGTTTTGTTAATTACCCCTCACGCCATCAACCCTCTTTCCCTGACCATCCAATCTGGGCCCACGTCAAGGGTGAACAGATGATCTGTCCATACTGTTTTGAGTTGGACTACTTGAAACATAAGTGCCCATCCTTAGCTGCTTCTGATGGCTCTGATTTCTTGTCTGCCAGCCTCCAATATGCCTCCCACCCCACGCCAGCTTTGGTATGGGGTATGATCCTACATCACCCTCCCCCAAAGCCTGTTACTGCAACTGCACTTGCAGCCACCAATAAGCCTCCTCCTCGCCCCAATTCCACAAATACTTCATCCAACCAAGCACAAGATTGGACCCCAGTTCAATCCCATGCATCCTCCAACAAACCAACCAAAACTAAGGAATATGCCAATTCCCCAATTCAATTCAACCAAAATCCTTGGGATCTATTGGCTGAAATTGCTGATTCTGGGAATATTATCAAATACCACACTATCCAAATCAAGAAGTTTGTGTTTATCGACCACAACACTGAGCTACCCCTCATTTATACGCCCCCAGCAAAACGCCAAAACGTTCTGCAGCAATCATCAGCTGGCAGTTGAAGCAACAACTAAGCTAGATTATCATCCTCTCCACAAAGCTGCCACCAAATCAGTAGCAATGCTCGCAGGAGGAATCCCTCCTCCCATTATTTCTCCACCACAAATAAGCTTCAAAAATATGTTGATCAAAGCTCACAAAGCTGCCAACGACGCCATCCAGCATGTGGCAGTGGTAGCGCGTGATCCAAAAACCAAGATTACCTGCACCAATATAGCCGCGTTCATAAAGCTCCCCAATGCATGCATAAAAGTTGAAGCAGCTTTGGTCAGCTATGTCAGAACTCTTATATACAACAGCTGTCTTCCTGCCATCCCAATCATCAGAAATCTATCTCTGCATATCGCTGACGCCCCGACGCCCCTGCTCTCCACTGTAGCCTGTGCCCTGCTTTGGGGTGAAGTAGAGGCTGAGGATGATCCCCCTGATCCCCCTCCCCTTCCGCCATGATGGGATAAGCAGTTCCCGCTATACCATCTGGTTAGTTGTGTTCACGTTTTGTGTGTTGTCCGCTCATTTAGGGCGGTTCAATCATTTAATTTTGTTTGGTGAGGATTTATTTTTTAGGTTTTTGAGTTTCAGTAATGTCTGTCCCCTGGTCAGCTTACCTTGGCTAAATAAGAAGTTCAATACTTATGATTTGGTAATTTCAGATGTACTGGGATTTGACAGCAACACAGGCCAGTCTCTTTGCTCTCTGTTACCTCATAAAATTATCTACAGTCTAAAGAAGATTGAAAAGGACCAAGCTCTGGCCCTTTTGAGATTATAATACTCTTTTTGCTAATGAAAGTATAAATTTGGGGTGTTCGCACAATGTGCTAAACCATTATGATACCAGAAATTATAATCCAATTTTCTTGAATCCTATTAGATGTTTAAAAGTGTCCAATGATGTAGTAGTTAATAAAATTAGCAGCTTATATAACAGGAGATTTTAAGTGCCCTCCAAGAGTCTTTGGGCCTCTTTTAAAATTGATTAGTAAAAATAAGGATGGATTTAATTTAATAAAAACAGACTACAGGAAGCTCAACAATAATGCCAAGAAGGAATCCTACTTGTTACCACAGATTGATGATTTGCCAGACTGCTTGGGCGGCGCTCAAAGCTTCTGATCCTGATATGATTTTTGGATATTGATATGATTTTTTGATAACGACAGACTGAGCTTCTAAAAAGGGAACAGAAGAAGTGCGCTATAATTTCTCCTCAAGGGCTATATCAACCCATACATGCCACAAGGGCTGTGTAGCACCCTGAAACTTTATAAGAGCTATGGACAGCATATTAGGCAAACTAAAAATGTCTTGTTCTTTTAGTATCTATATGATATAATTGCTTTTAAAGATATCTAACAAACATCTACAACAATTAGAAGAATTCTTCCAATTTTTCATTATGACTAATCTTAAGATTGCCAGAGGAACTGCAGTTTCTTCTAAGAACAAAATGAATATCTGGGGTCATCATTGACAAGCAAGGCTTACAGCCCCAGCTAGCAAGATTAAATCAAAAAAATAAATGATGCGGCTAAGTAGCAAGTACAACATTCAATTTAAATTTTAAATTTAAATTTTACTCTAGGTAAGCTGACCAGGGGATGGACATTACTGATACAAAAACAATGACTGAAAACACAAAACAAACGCCCTAAATGAGTGGCGAGACACCAAAACAAAAAGGAAAATTAACCTATCAGGTGTAGAAGTTGTGAACCGCTTATCTCACCATGGCGGAGGGGGAGGGGGATCAGGCGGATCATGGATTTAATCTATACAAATGAAGAGGTGGATCAAAGCTGAGAGCAAAGGGGTTGGGGCATCCGCGGGGATGTGGGTTGAGGAAAAATAGAAAAGTGTTAATTTCTTTGGTAACAATCTGGGCTTGGAACACAGCCTCCAGGAATTTGGCAACATGGTGTTTGGATTGTATGCATGCATCGGGAAGCTGAAAATATTAAGTGATATTGGCTCTGGTGATGCACGTGGTGGGGGAAAATTCTGCCAGTGCAACAACTTGCTTGATAGCAGAGGTTGCAGTTTCCCTTAATCGTTCAATTTCCACTTTTGCAACCTCAGGGAAATTGGCAGGGTAATCATAATATGTAGCACTTCATTAAATTCAGTGACAGATATTGCCACGTCTTTGTGGAGATGTCAGCTATCAGAGAGGCCACGGCGGCCTCAGCAAGTTGATGGTCACACAAGAATGGGGTAGCGGTGGGTTTGGGGACATATTTCTTGTGTGGTAATGGGGCATCGAAATATGAAGGTAGATGTGGTTCCAAATAATTAGAAAGTTGGGAGGTGGGACAATTTCCCAGATTCAGTTAATTCATCTAATAAGTCCCAGGGATTTTGGTTGAGTGTGATTGATTTGGAGGGACGTGGTTTTGGTTGGGTAGGTTTTGGGGCGTTAAATTGGTAGGATCAAATATGGGACCAAACCTGCTCCTGATTGGGTATATTGTGAGAAATCAAGCCGGCTTGGGCTTTGGTTGCAAAGGTTTTGTTGATTTTTGAGCGTTCAGCTGGAGGGGGTGGGGGCAGCCAAAATCCCCACATAAATGCTGTTTGTGCGGCCTCATGTGTGGGCAGGGCGGATTCCGCTTCTTTTGAATTGTAGCTAAATTTTTTTTGGAATGATCCAACCCATGGCAGAGGGGGCAAATGGTGTGGCCGTTGTCAATATGAGCCCAAAAGAAGTGATCTGGTGCAGATGGGATATAGGCACGTGGTGGGATGTGCTGGGCTATGGTTGGCTGGTGGGGAATAATGGTGGCCATTGCCCATGGTGCCGCTAACCGCTCAGCTCTGCTTGGGACCAGAAAGTGGAGGATGGGATTTGTACCATATTTGGATAGCCCCATCATCAATTCTTCATAGAGTGTTTGAGGGGGAGGTGCAAAGGAAGGTTTGCAAAGGTCACCACCATTGTGGTGTCACTGGGGAGGCATGTATGGGCTGTGGTAATAGGTGTGTTTTTATATATTAAGGGCGTAGTTGCTGCAGCAGCTGCGTCCTTTTCAGTGGGAAAACCAATATCAAAATAGCCCTTATAAGGGCGGAAGTTGATAAATCCCGCTGGTGAAAACGTGGATGTTGCCAACTCAATTATTGCTTTGTCAGCATGTGGGAAGAGACACCTGTATTCGACTAGGAGGCAAAAGTGAATATTGGATTGGGGTAGGGCAAGTGGGTGGGGGCGGGTTGGGTTGACTCACGCTAAGTGTAATAATAAGTCCCTTGGAGGGACAAATCAGCCCAATGCATTAGGTGGACTGGATGAGCCAGTTAACACATGGTTGCTTGCTGGGCGGAAAACGCTAGTGGGTGGAGCGCTGCTGCCCCAGTGTGGGGCAGCAGGTGGCGGATCTGCTGACATAAATGGAAAGCTGATATGGTGTAGGTGGCGATGGAAAATTAATGGATGCTTTTTAATAAATTTGCTCAAAAATGATGTCGAGCAGAAAGAAAAGCTCCAAGTGCAACATTTAAGCATTCCTTAAAATGATTTCTATTACCACTGGTTTGTCAGAAATTTATAACAGAATAGATGAAACATTATTTAACCCACTTAAAAACGGCATACAATTTAAGTGGATAGTGAATTGCCAATTGGCCTTTGACAAACTAAGGCTCTGCCCCCACTATACTTTCAATATTTTTTGTAATTAAACTTTGACAAAACAATTATAATTCATACAGATTCATCCCTACACCACCATAAAGTCAGGGTCATCACAAATTGATTCTGAGGGAGTTGAGCGTACATTTATTGCTGCAACTGGACGCTGGATGTACATGAACATTATCATGCTTCATCTATTTTAAGTTTAGCCTTGATTTACAAGTTACAATTTTCTATTACTTAAATGATCTCAACTTGAATTATCTTTATTTTATAAATCAATGCTTCATCAAGCTTAAGGCATGTGACCATTAATAATATTATATTTTAAGCACTGAAAGATTTTTACTAACGCTGAGTTCATATCTGAACGGATTTTGAATATATGCCCACATTAGTGCTCCACTGGGAAATGAGATAGGGAATGTTGAAATCAACAAAGGGGCGTCATACTTCAAGCGCACAAATTATTATGCAGACAATAATTCAAGTAACAGTTTGAGTATATTAAACTTGACCAAAAACAAAAGATAGAACCTAGTATACAGTAATAGGATCTTTGTTAATAAATTAAGAGAGCATACTGTAGTATTGAATACTGTCAGAGACTCACAGGCTCTCTCAAGTAATCTTCCAGGTAGGATCTCACAGCAAACAATGGAAAAGATCCCCCTTGCAACTGACAATCCTTATCAAATATGCCTCCTCTACCTGAATTCTCATTGGTGGCTTTCATGTTTACTAAGCAGCACTTAATAATGAGATCCTAAAATTGTAGTATTAAGATTTTGTCAGAAGGAAAACAACTAGGTCTCAAGGAATTTTATAAAAAGCTGCAGTACGCTGGATATAATTAAATTACTGGCAGATGGCTGTAATAATTATAAGATACCCTATTGCTGATGTTTTACAAATACATGTGGCAAAATTGAGTAATATAATGAAATAAAAAAGGAGGCAATAAAGTAATTGAGAGGGGGTGGCACAGTCAGGATGGGCATCCCACTATCACCCCTCACATCGTGGGTTCCAATCCCGTCATGGCAGAAATTGCATTTATGTGCCATGAGGATATCAATACATGTGGATTCGTGCAAAATGCCTCATTTCGACCAAGCAAATTAGTGAAGTTAGATCATGTAATCCTGGCCTATCAGAACACGCGCAGGAAGGTTTTTCTCCTCAGTACTTGGGTTTTGTCCTCCACTCCTACATTTTCTCTCCCTACTCCCTATCCTCTCTATCAGTGCAGTATATTTGTCCCAAGATTAGCCCACCTTAAATAAAAAAATAAAGTAATTGAGACCATGGCATCAGTGGTCCATAATTTAAAGAAACAAGGTAAATACTGGCAGAGAGTTAGGTATTTGATAAACAGTAAGTTGATAAATTAGGCCACTACATATAAAAGCATGGGACGTGTGGCTAAATAAATACCATGTACTGATTGAATCCGCCATCTACATATTAGATGAATATAAAATGAAAATAAGAAAACTTATAACACAGACGGTTGATCAAACCAATTATGACACTTCCCCCCACTTGACCAAATATTGGGGAAGCAAAGATGTGTGGGGGTCAACTAACTCAATAAAGACTTGGGGCCATTGTATCAGAACTTTTTATTCCTTTAAGAACTTAGCATGCACTCATCTAATAACGTGACCTTTTACAGGACCTTACAGAGTATATGAATCTAATGATGCCTTCTCTATGATCTAAAAAAACCCTTCCCTATGCACTCAAGATTGCTAGTTTATCCAAAGTCCATGGGTATTATAGTACAAAACTATTTCTTCAGTAAAGTGGGGTAAAGTCCAACGGTATATGTTATTACATCCACAAGTTCCTCTTTTCAAGCCAGTGCCATAGAATATGCAGCGACATATAGTTGAATTAAAGTCAGCGCCAGCGTTTTGAGATATTTTGTAGGATACATATGTTCTTTATTAACAAAAAAAATTGTGGGAAGTGCCAGTTGCTTCCTATGAAGAAAAGCGAATTTGGAATGCCCTGTGGCTAAAGATAAGCTTTAATATAAGCGAAAATGGCAGAAAGAAAGAAAAGGGACCAGCTGGGCACCTTCGCCATGATTATCTTATGCATAAATTCCAATGATACTGTATACTCGTTCCATGGTACTTTTAATTTCAGGGTGATATCGTCAGGAGAGTATCTATAGCTCTCCAGTTTTCAGCATGGTGGTTCACGGAGCACTGGACCAAAGCAAGGGAATTAGTCATCAGAGTTATAATAAAGATAGCTCAGAAGAGGGTGCTTGAGCTAAAGTGACATAGGGCGAGGGTGTTTAGCCCAGTAAAAGTATTAATAGATCAGCAATCATCAAAAATTGGCTGTTTCCCAAAGGGAAGTTCATAACCAATTTTTTTCAGGGCTAGAGTGCATGGATGACCTGGTTTGAAGGGAATCTGGTAGTCCCAGCGGTGTACCTGAGACAGTAAAAAATATTTGAGGTGGGTTGAACTTGGACAAATATACCACACCAAGAATTTTTTGGCCAAAACAATTTTCTAATTTAAAACCTGCATTAGGGTGGAAGCAGTTTTACCTGCCCAGCTAACCAC
This sequence comes from Massospora cicadina, assembly GCA_022478985.1. Taxonomy (NCBI): domain Eukaryota; kingdom Fungi; phylum Entomophthoromycota; class Entomophthoromycetes; order Entomophthorales; family Entomophthoraceae; genus Massospora; species Massospora cicadina. Next base: position 77,136 of record JAKSZP010016027.1, on the reverse strand, counting down.
CCTTGTACCTGAGGCAGTAATAATTTTAGGGAAATAAAATGGCCAAAACATTGTGAGACCTCCTTGAAGAGGATTGCGCACAGGTTCACCCAAGTCAACGTATGAAAAAACGCAAAAAGGACAATGGGGTTTATTAGGAAGTTGACCAACAAGAAACGTTGGTATCGAGCAAACATAATTGAGTCAACTCAGAGAAATCATGTATCAGTGAAAGTGGCAATAAGCCTTGGTGCACCAATAGGCATACGCTTCCATCTAACACGGTAACATACTTCAAAACCAACCTTACTCAAGTGATCAATTGAAGTTGAACCTGACCTGAGCTCACAATTTCATAAATAGAATGGGTTTTGAACCCCCATGCACTGATTAACTGTATTGAGCCATCATCATTTAATTTAAAAATCGTTTGTCTTAGCACGAGAGCCAAAACAAGGGGCTGGACTTTAGACACTTCACTTGTACCAACCTGGGCATACCTAACCTGTACCCAGCATTGATCCAAGGTGTTCTTGAGGTCAGGAAGATCCTGAAATTTGACCCTTTGGACCTCCTGACTCCCAGCTTTGTCCTTGCTATTGGTGGCCACAATAAGGTCATGTAAACATGCCATTGCCCTCTCCTCTTTTTTGGGGTCCACCCCCTCCAGGGCACTCGCCAAGGAAAAGTTTTTGTGGGCAGAGGCCAACTTCATAGCAGCAATGGCTTGGTTGAACTTTGATCCTGCGGCCTCAGGGAAACGCTCGTGTAATGCTACAATTTGATCTTGGGCATGGGCACAGTTACGCTCTGGGACGCAACTGTTCTCAGCTGCATCAAATCTTTTCCAGGATACAAGATACTCGAGTCTTCTTCTTACCTGACGAGAGGCTACAATCTCTTCCACTTTCCACTCCAGTGCACCATCCACAAGATAAGCCTCAGGAGTATCTGGAGGGGGGCCCTTAGACACGTGAGCTTGTTTTTTTACAAAACACTGAAAAGATCTGAAACGAGGGGGGAGATCCAACTGGTATGAGGCGTGGCCCACCTTTTTGATAATGCAGTATGGCCCAATCCTTGGTCTTAGCTTTTTGCATGGTTGCTTGATTGGGAGGTTTTTAGCACCAAGCATTACGAGATCTCCTTCCTTGTAAGCTGGTACAGATCATCTCTTACCATCAGCGCTCTCCTTTTAAGACTGCATGGCCACATCTAAATTCATGCTCACCCTCTGGTGTACTTTCTTGATCATTTTTGCAAAGTCCACCACTGCATCCACCTTAAAATCCAGAACTGGTTCCATGTTGAAGGCGGGATTGAAGCCATAGTTGGCGAAGAAGGAGGAACAACTGTTCAATGAATGTTGGGCGTTGTTATAACTGGATTGGGCCATGAAAAGATGAGAAACCAAATATGAATGATCTGAGGTGGTATAACACCGCAAGAACTGTTTGAGGCACTGGTTAACACGTTCAGTCTGCCCATCTGATTTAGGGTGATAGGCAGTTGAACGGCAGGGGCGAATCTGAAAAGTCTTAGACAACTATTCCCAAAAGACAGAAGTAAACTGGGGCCCCCAATCATTAATTATCTCTTGGGGGACCCCATTAAAGGTAAACACATGAGTCTCAAAGAGTCTAGCCATCTCAGCCCCAGTGACTGTGGTTCTGCAAGGGATAAATTAGGCGAACTTCGAATTATGATCCACCACCATCATAATAGCATCGTAGCCATCAGATACAGGCAATTCCACAATAAAATCCACCAAAAAGGAAAGTCCAGGGCCATCAACCTTTTGAACTGGTACCAACAACCCCACTAGAGGCTGACAATTCAGTTTCATTTGGTTGCAGACTAAGTACCATTTACAATACCTGCCTACCTGAGTGGCTAACCCCTTCCAATTGTAAGTGTGGTGAATTAGCTTTAAAGACATCGCCTTCCCAGGATGGCCAACGGTGATTCCTTCATGATAGTCCTGGATAATTTACAGACGAAGTGGTCCTGCAGGAACCCATAGGCTCCCCTGAAACCACACCATCTCATTCTTTACGTGGCAACCTCTAGTGATGTCTTCCTGATTCAATGCGCTCTTGGCAAGGACCATAGTATATTAATCTGACTAAGGCTGAGAAAGGACTACCTTTCTAAACATACCATATTCCTCCACATTTTCCAGAGGAGCGAGCGCTGGCCCATTGGCCAGGGAGAGGGAAGTTGAGACACATTCTTACCCGGTGGAATCATCAAATGGGTATTGTGCACCTCACCTCCTTAGAATTGGGAGCTAATGCAGGGTTGTGGCTCAAAGCATCCGCCAAACCATTCTCCTTGCCCTTAGTAAACTTATATGAAAAGGCAAATTGGGCAAGGGTCTCATGCCAGTGGGTCTTCCATGGGGTCAAGACATGAGGTGCGCGGTATTACAGTAAGGCACAATGATCTATACATACGCGGAAGGGTTTTGATGAGCCATGCAGGTGATGACGCCAATAGGTTAGCGCCTCAACCACTGCTAATAACTTTTTATCATATACGGCGTAATTTAACTCTGGTAGGGATATCTTCCTAGAAAAATATCCCACCGAATGCTATATTCCATCTTCGCCTACTTGTAATAGGACTGCCACCCTGGCGAAGTTGGAGGTATCTGAAGCAACATTAAACTCTTTATTGGGGTTGACATGGCAAAGAACAGATGTGGACAGCAAAGTACACTTTACAGCTTGTAAGGCATCCTGAAAAGTTGTGGACCACTAGAGAACTTTACCCTCACTCGCCTTATATAAAGGTGTGGCAACCTCAGAAAGATTTGGTGTGAATTTCTTAAGGAAAGTACACGTCCTCAATAAGCTTCTAAATTCCTTAACTGAAGTAGTAGTGGGCCACTCACGAATCCCTTTATTCTTGTCTGGAGTTATCGTGTGCCCTTGGTAAAACACGACGTTGTTCAGGAAGGTGATCTGGGACTTAAAGAACTCACATTTAGTGATTTTCAGCTTAAGGTCTGCAGCCTTAAACGCTCCACCACCTGGCAATTGTGTACTGCATGGGACTCATTGTCAGGGGAAAATACCAAAATATCATTAGTATAAGCTACCGCGCATACCCCCAGCAGGTCCCCAAAGCCTCATCAATATGCCGTTGAAAGATAGTGGAGGAATTTCTAAGCCCAAAGTGCATAACCCAAAATTGGAAAATTCCTTTTCTGGTACGGAATGCGATTAACTGCTCCTAGACCTTCTTGATCCAGAACTAATGAACACGTTTAAACAATCCATCTTGGAAAAGACTCTCGCCTTTTCCACATAGTGTGCAATCTGTGAGTCCAGCAAGATGGGATGTAAGTCTGGACTGTGATGTTGTTGAGATTCCCATAATCTAAGCATGGATGTAAGGTACCATCAGCCTTCTCTATAAAGAGAAGTGGGGAGCATACTAGCGGTAAGCTGAGAAAATGACATTTGGCTAACTGCTCCTTAACCCACACATCTAAAGCTGCTTCAGCGCGTACATTCAAAGGTTAAATTAGGTAAGATATACGCACCAGATCAACTGTGAGCTTGAACTCACAATCAAACTTGAATGAGCAGGTAATTATTGGCTGAAGCCGCATCAAACAAAGATTTCAGATCCTCCAAACAGGAAGGTAAAGGTACCTCTAGTGAGGGCTTCAACAATGGAGCGAGACTGAGATTGTGGATATTGGCCAGTTGGGCAAATCGCCCTGAAAATTAGCCTCAGACAAAGGAACAATTAATATGCGACCATTCTTTAATGTTAAGGATAGGGTATTGTCATTCAAGTTGATCCTGACGCCAAAATTTCTCCACCATTCCGCCCCCAAAATAATGGGGTACAAAAGGTTTTTTGATTGCTTGGAAACTGTCCGTCAAAAGATACTTGCCCACTTGATATACACTAACCCTAGTACCTTCAGGGTGGGAATATCTTGAGAAGCCCCTCCTCTAACCATACTACTTGGCAAGTAACTAAGCTTAAGGTAGTTGGCTAGGCCTTGATCAATAAAATTTTCAGAGGCTCCAGTATCCACCAAGATAGTAGTGCTAATCTTACCTGGTGGTGATAAGAGGGTAGCGGTCAACAAAAAAATAACCTGAACGATCTTTATTTATAGCAGAAAAGGCCAACAATTCAACACCAAAATCTTCTTCAGGGTCAAACATACCCCCATGGTACGTTTCTGCTTCATAGAATGGAGAGGGATATTTGGCCACTCTTACTGCTGAGGTCACATATCCCAGAATTTCTTCAGCAACTGCATAAAATATTATTATATTACAATAGTAACTTCTTTTGCCATCCTAGGTTCTGCGTATCATTGTGGTGGTCAAGCTTGGGTTTTCTAGGGTGATTCGATATACTGAAATGGGGTCCATATCTGAGATTAAGGGAAGATATATGGCTCAGTAGTATATATGGAAACGGCATTATAAAACACGTTTTTAGCCGTGAATGACCTTATACACATTTCAACAACGGATTGTATGACGTTATCCAATGCCAACACCACCAGGCCTTTCATTGATAATTCTTCATGCACCATCCAAATGTGGTGCCAAATAAAAAACTATTTATTGGTATAGATTTTATTTAATTCAGTGGAAAGTCAGGGAATCACAACTCTCAGATTGCAAAGCGTCCATATCCACCAGGAACGGGCAAGAAAGGTGAGTACTTTCCCATTGGAGGTAGCAAGAAAAACGCCAGGAAGTTCCAACCATCAGCAAATTGCAAATAACAATGGTGTGACCCACCGTGGATGTGGACAACAGCTGGCGCACACCGTTTGCACTTTGCAAAAGTCTCACACAGAAAAAGTTCATGCATGTAAAGATAAGTGGTTGGTCATCTAATGTCAGGGAGTATCTATAACTCTCCAATACCCAGCGTGGTGGTGCATGGAGCACTGGACCAACTCAAGGGATCAAGTCGTCAGCGTTATAATAAAAATAGCCCAGCAAAGGGTGCTTGAGCTGAAGTGACATAGGGCGAGGGTGTTTAGCCCAATAAAAGTAATGATAAATCGAGCAATCATTAAATCTTGGATGTGCCCCAAAATTCACTCCATAACTAAGTTTTGTTCAGGGCTACAGGTGCATGGGCGACCTGTTTTGGAGGGAACCTGGTAGGCCCAGCGGTGTACCTGAGGCTGTAATAATTTTAAAGAATATAAATTAGCTAACACGTTGTGAGACCTCCTTGAAGAGGATTGCACACAGGTTTGCCCAAGTCAACAGATGAAAAAATGTAAAAAGGACTATGGGGTTTATTGAGAAGATGACCAACGAGAAACGTTGGTCTTGAGTAAACATAAATAAGCCAACTTAGGAGAATCATAAATCAGTGAAAGTGGTACTAAGCCTTGTTGCTCCAAAAGGCATACGCTTCCATCTAATATGGTAACATACTTCAAAACCAACCTTACTCAAGTGATCAATTGGAGCTGAACCTGACCTGAGCTCACAATTTCATAAATAGAATGGGGTTCAAACCCCCATGCACTGATTAACTGTATTGATCCATCATCATTTAATTTAAAACTCGTTTGTCTTAGCATGAGAGCCAAAAAAAGTGCTGGGCTTTAGATACTTCACTTGTACCAACCTGGGCATACCTATCCTGTACCCAGCGTTAATCCAAGGTGTGCTTAAGGCAAGGAAGATCCTTCAATTTGAGCCTTTGGACCTCCTGCCTCCCAGCCTTGTTCTTTCTGTTGGTGCCTTCAATAATTTCATGTAAACATGACAGATAGGGCGTAGACAGTACCCTACTTATACCCATCAGTTGTTAAGCTTGCAATTATCTAAGATGTAAAGTTAACCCATTATTCGTCAATAGAAACAGTGGGCATCCATGCCAGTAGATAATTTCTTATTAAATGAACTTAGCCATTGTTGTAGTGACTAAATTTCTAAATGCTTTGTCCTCCACCAGTTTTTTAAGTGATTAATGTCCACAATAGTATATTTGATTCGACAAGATGTGCTGGTTTGATGGCCCACAACGTCAATAGATAAGTATACTAAGCTAAGTTGGGTTTAACTAGTTGGTAGGAGGTGGCTTTCTGGTAGGGACTGTCCACTTGACATTCCTTAGAACATCAGAGGGTCTCATATATCAAATTACATAGGTTCCCGATTAGTGTGCTGATTAAATAGCTTAGGCGTTTTTTATAACTGCAATGCCTCATCGCCTTGTGGGCCCCAATAGTAATATTGGTTACTCTATTGGTTGGGGTATCTAATATTGCTGATCGTTTATGGTTTCTAAATCTTATTATTTTTGAGAGTAGTGTTCATCCTTAATTTTTCTAATGAGCGCCTAGCTTCCGCTGGTTTTTTGTAATAGTCTTAGTTTAACATTTTATCAAATAAATCATTGTCCACACCAGACACTAAGGCCATGGTAGCAGTTGAGTAACCTGTCAGCATATTGATTATTGATGACAGGCTGGTGCTTATTTGTAAAATCATAGGCTGTAAATTTATAGCCCATATAGCCAGCCGCCCTTCCAGCACCTTCACATTTATAACCAACAAAGGGAGGAATTATTGGTTACTATAGTGAAATGTACTCCATGGACATAACTCAGAATTGTTTGCACATGTAGATGATCGCCAAGAACTCCTTCTCACTTAACATAAATTTTCAATCATGGAAATACAGAGTCTGACTTAGATAAGCCACAGGGTGCTCAATTCTAACATAATTGAAATGAGATAACATTGCCCCACCGGCGGTGAGATAAGCAAATATTTGAATATAAATGGTTTTATCATTATCTAGGGTAAATCAGTAGTGGCGCTTTAGTACAATATAGCTTTAGCTGGTCAAAAACCAGATGACAGTTCCCAGTACACTCAGATAAGACATTATTTTTAAGGAGGTGAAATAGGGTCTACCTATCTTACTAAAGTTTACCATAAATTGGCAGTAATAGATGATTATTTAAAGAAGAACTTGACCGTCAAGCTTGCCTCTCAGTCGCACCATGCATTCAATTTCTTCAATCTTTGCCATCTGGGGCTGCAAGCCATTTTTATCAATGCCAAAAATTATTCCAGCTGCCCACGGAAAAATACAACTACATGGCTTGATCTTCAAATTAACCTCAGCAAGACAGTGAAAGAATTTTAAAATGTTGCAAATGTTCATTAAATGTTCTAGAAAAAACGTTGATGTCATATAGTTAATGAGAACACAGGAAAAATTTTAAATCACTTAGGATACTATTCATAGCCTTCTGGAAGGTCTCAGGGGAGTTTCAAAGCCCTTGCAGCTTTCTACTAGGTTGGTAGAGGCTCAGGGACATAAACATGGCGCATTTTTACCGCTACATTTTGAGAAGCTCGATCTGCCACTAGTCAGAAATTGAATTCATGGTTTAGATTCCTTGCGCGCCAACTAAGCGTCCTAGAGCATCATCAATCTGTGTTAAAGGATATGAATCCTTTTTTGGTAGTACCATTAAGCTTGCATTAGTCTATTACCACGCGGTTTGACCTTCCTTTATTGTGTTAATCAACATTGCAGAGGCCCAAGGACTCTTAGAGGGACTCACATCCCATATTGCATAGCTTATTTAAATTCCTATCAACAACTTCATCTTACACCTTTGAACATCTAATTGGATGGAGGAAAATTGGAAAATGATTTCTAGTATCAATATGGTGTAGCACATCGTGTGCACAACTCAAATCACAATTGTCCTTTGCAAAAATATCACTTTACTTTCTGAAAGGGCCAGCACTTGGCCCAACTCATCCTCATTTAACCCAGATAAGCTTTCCTAAGGTACTAGAGAGCAAACAGTTTGCTCAGTACCGTTGGTAAGCCCTATTTTGTCAAATTAACCAAAATTAAAAACCTTCTGGACTTCTTCAATTGGTAGTAAATGTACAAAAGTAACAATTGGATGCCGCTTGTCTGAAGAGTGTATGCATATAGGTTATCTAGCACTACCTGAAACTTACCATGTTCAGGAAAGATAATCCTAGGCGCTGTAATTAGCTCTAAACTAGAATGACAAAATGGCGAAAAGATTTTTCCATAAACCCTTGGGGAATTTAAAAATAATTATGATTCAACAATAAGTTGATAGCCCACCAAAATGTTCATACTATGATTAGTGCATAGAGAAATACCCTTAGATTCTGTAATATGACTAGGTAACCGCCAGGTACAGTCACGCACCCGCTGATAAAAAATTGGCATTATGCCATATGATATGAGAGGTTAACAACCCCTTGTCTTTGAGGCTCTGAGGCCTCATATTTCCAATTGTAAAATAATGGAAGGGTATTTAAAAGTGTTTCAACTATGTTTTCCTAAAATTGGCTTTACTTCCATGAGTCTTCATAATTGATATTCCAATAAAAAAGAGATGATTTATATTGGAAAAATGATGGCTGGATCAGACATTACCAGAGATCCAAAACACAGTGGCAATGCACTGTATACTCCTACAAATTATGGTAGTCTGAGGGCTCAATGTACCATAAATTTTCAATGGTCTATGTCTGGCATGAGGCCCATTTTTAGCCAATTTAGTGAACACAATGCTTACTAGTGCCCCACTGTTGACAATCGCTCTAACTTGAGTTTACTTGCTGCATTAACAGTATAAGTGCAGTCATAGAAAAAAGCATTCAGAAATTTATTGTGTGGACATCCCAGATGTTTTCTTGATTTTAACAATTTTGAATTTCCTCACCTAACCGAGGGCTAGAGTTCTTTAAACACTCAATAGGCATCGCCACTTGAACTTTGTCTAATTTTGGAATACTTTCAAAGGAGGCTGGAAACTCATGTATTTCTAACTGTTGTATTTAAGGTATCACTAAAATTTTCTGCGCCAACTCAGTTTTATAATTATTCAGGGAGAGGGTGGTCATGGTTACCATGACATCTGCTATCACTTGCTGAATCACTGGAGAAGAGGCGTCGCTGTCATCCTCTTAAAAGATGAAAGTGAAATTGGGGTTCTTTTCAGACTTAGGATAATTTAGAGGAGGCAGATGGAGAAAATATCTATTCTACTCTGCTCTTGTTTCCCCCAAATTTTTTCATACACTAGGTTCACCAATTAAAACCTAGGTTTATAACTCAACTTAGGGCAACAATATGAATAATGCCCAAATTTTTATAAAATAAAAATAATTTCTCTGAGTAATAATAGACCAAACAAAACAAGGGTCAAGAAGACCTAGCTAATACTTGCTTTGGGGAGATGGGACAGGGATGTAGGTCATAAGGCTCTTTAGGGCTTTGGCTTAGCGCCTTAAAAGTGATAGCGCATTAGCAGAGATAATTCATTATCTGGGTGATATCATGCTCCTCGTTCAGTATTGTTATCAGAAACCAATACAATTCCTTGCAGGGTTTGCAGGCATGACAAAGAGCAAGCTGAGTGTCAAAATTTTTTATGACATTAGTCATGGACAGCATCTGCGCCTCCAAATAAAAACATTTAGCAAACATTATATTGGATTTATCTCTGCCAAAAAATATTAAAGAATTTCACCTTACAAGTGGTCATCATTTTGGCTCTGCCAACCTCCTTGATAAGAAGATCCTGGCATTAAGGTAGGTCATGTCAGCCCTATTTGATTTCAGTATTATTAACTCCTGGCTTTCAAAGTTAACAATTTCATTACCACTGCCAACTTTGTGGTCTCAGATGTTTCGCGCATGATAATTAAAAAAAATATTAAAAATTGTGCACTTTTGCTTTCTTATCAAACTTTTGTAATTAACAGGGTTAACCAGAAATTGGTTTTTACGGCTGTAGAGCCAAAGGGCCTGTGATGTCCCTATCTCACTTCCTGGGTTAATAATACGAGGTGTGAGAGTGACACAACCATGAGCCACTGTAGCGTCAGGGTTTACAGAAATGCAACGGTCATAACAGATGAGAAAATCAGTAGGAAAGTTTCATGTAACCCACGCCTCATCGCCCTCACTATCATGTCCCATTGTGAAGGTTTACAAAGCAACTTGACCCTGGCAATAATTACAAAATCATGACAAATCTCCAACTTTAATTTATTCATCATTTTATTCAAATGATGGCGTTCCGCCTGTTATATGATTTTAGTATGAACAATTGTCTGGTTAGCGGACAGAAAGTGCACCTTCAAGGTGATGTTTTCACTCACTAGGGTCCTTTTTTGTCCCCTAAGCTTTAAGTTCCACATGTAAAGCTTCACGCCCCTGAGTCAATTCTGCAATTTAGTAAACAGCTATATCCATATCAGAACCAAAGTTGTCAAGGAGGCTTTGATATACTTCCATATTCTTTACTAAATCTTTCATTTAACGGAAATGACGCTATATGATACTATAATTAGGCCAATGTGATCATTATTCACTTATGATTGACAAGTCTTTTAGGATGATTTTGAAGGGCCTCAGGGCCATCCATTTCAACATATGAGGGTTTCTCTACTCTACCAAAAGGTAATTTACTACTAAGCTACCAGAATCCACATTTGCAAACAAAGATGCGCAGAGAAACAAGGTGAGGTCCACTGTAGTGAGCATCAAATGTTGAAATCAACACAGTGCCTCATATTTCAAGCAGACAGGTTTTATGCACACATCAATACAAGGTACTGTTTGAGAATAGTTATTTAACCAAAAACTAATAGAAGACTCTTATATTTAGTTATGGGCTTTATCAAAAAACAAGACAGCACATTGTAGTATCAAATACTGCCAGAGGTCAAAGACTCGCTTAAGTAATCTTCCAGGTAGACTCTCACAGCCTCAACAGGAAAAGATCCCCCTTGAAAATGACAATTCTCTTCAAAATTTTCTCCTTCTACCCAAGTATTTATTGGCGCCATTCATGCTTACTAAGCAGCTCTTAAGAAAGGTAGCCTAGAATTATACTATCAAAATTTAGTCAGAAAGCGAATAACTAGGGCTCAAGGAATTTTTCATAAAAAGTTGCAGTATGCTGGATATGATTAAACTACTATCAGATGGCTAAAAATTATAAGAGAGCCTATTACCAATGTTTTCATGCTGATATGGGGAAAAGTAACATATTAAGATGAAATAAAATAGGAGGCGATAAAGTAATTGAAGCCATGGCGTTGGTGGTCCATAATTTAAAGAACAAAAAAAGCGCTGGTGGGGATTTAGTGATTTTCATAAATATAAAATTGATACATTAGGCCACTGGATATTAAAGCATAGGCCGCGGGGCAAGATAAATACTATGAACTAATCAAAACTGCTATATACATATTAGGCAGATATGAAATTAAACAAGTAAAAATAATATACCCCATATGGCTGGTGTAAAATTTTACTCTTAGAGTTGATTATTGGAGGTCAACCCTAATAATCTTTTTACTGCACAGGTTCAGTTTCCTCGTGCACCTCGCGTTGTAAGAATATATATAATCTGATAATAGTATGATGACTATTATCCTTAGTCAAGTTAGAATTATCTTCAGGCCCAACGCTTCAGCCGGTATTTCCAATAATACTGAATATTGCACTCTTAGGGATTCGTTCCCTATAATCCTATCCACTTAATCTTCATTAAGATCCTCTGATGACAGTCTCCTTCAGCCCAACACATAGTCGGCAGCAATCCCTTAGCCATGGTTCCCTTCATCTCTAGATCCCCGCTCAGATTTCTACTCTTCTCTGAGAGTCTACCAATTATTGCCTTCTGCAATAATTTTTTTGAGATAGAATCTTAACGCAAGATGCTGATAGTCTAACTATTACCAAATCTAAAGTTAAACTAATAATGTTCTTTATTAGTTCTTCTCTGACCATAAATGTGTGTCAATCAGTGAGTGTTTTTGTGTGTTTTTTATTATAGTGAATTCTAGGGAATTTATAGGGGATTCAGCTGTCTAACCCTCAGTTGACACCTCTTCGATGAAATGGCAGCCGTTGCCATTGAATCACACTTCCTCATCTCAGCAGCAATGGTTTTCCCCATCCTGACTAGGATTCTGACATTAGACATCCTTGAGGCCTCAAACAGAAAGAGTCAGAAATGTATCCTTAACGTTTTCCTCTCAATCCAAGTGAATCATCCATAATAGGCTAGCAACCTGCTTAGATAATGGGACTTTTTACCCATCATGGCAGGTCACTTTACTAACCAATTGATTCGATAGTTGCAGGCGGCATCACTCGCCTCACAACTCATTAAACACTCCCAATCAGTCGGTGATGAAACCTGGCCAATCCCAATTGGTACACCTGATAGTTAATTACTATCAGATGCCCTTATTTTGTTGGCCACTCTGCCCAATGAAATATTAGGTATTCATCCAGATTGATCCCCAATGGATATGACCAGATAAATATATTAAAATCCCCCAAACGTATTTCCTCCAAAATTTGGGTCAACCGATTTCCAATTCACTTTGCCTTAGGGAATTTTTCCCCTAGCGATACCAGGTAATCTAGCAGGCTGGGAATATGTGCAAAAATTTCAACACATCCCCCCTCTTGCCTAGATTTCCAGCGGGAAAAGGACTGGGCATGGAAACACAACTTTGGACATTTGGTCAAATACTTCATTGGTTCAAGCGGAGTACTTCATCAATACTTAACGCTGATCAGGACAACCTTTGACATATGGCATTCCTCCTCTTCCTCCTCGCTACCGCCTACTCTGAGCGCAGTCCCCATGACCTCTTGTCATGCCAGGCTGATCAATTTACTCATGACGATCTTTTTCCCAGGATCTGGTTTTCCCCCCATCAGGGTATATGACCTGCTGTCATATCCAGGTTTCTCAGTCCAGCATCCTAGAATTCCTGATTCTCTCCTCGTCCTAGGCAGGAGACTATTGTCATTGATATTAATCTCGCGGCTTAATTAAGAATACTTATTTATATTTGCCTTCATTATTTCGCTCATAACCTCTTGGCTGTAAGTCATTCTTCCCTCAGAAAGCTTATTTCATTAATTTTATAAAATTAGTTTTCCAAAATTGGAGCCTAATGGAGTGTAGGGTGCATAATGTCAATTTCTATATCAGTCTGACATCCCCCCTCTAGTCCTGCTCATATGTTGAACTCAGAATCTTACTACCAACAGCTTCTTAACAGTCTGTCAAATTTGGACCTCTGCCTCTTTCAGCAAATGAGTCAGGATGCTTAGCGGACCCTCTTCTATGGTCCCTCAAGGACTCATACGCCTAGCCTGGTGCAAGCAGCTAGTCCTTCCATCGAGCTACCAGAAATGGTATCCAATCCCACCAAAACCAGGTGTGCCATCATTTTGAATAACTCTTGGATGAGTCTTCTCATGCAGTCAATCCCCAAGTTGGACTTCAAAACCCTTCTGGATTTGGCTCCTTTCACTGAGGCTCCGAACATCATTGTTGATGCTCTGGAAGTTATGCCAACTGCTCTAGATCATTCATTCCTGGATGGGTCAGATTTGCTCCCTGAGTTCCTCTTCTGACTCGGTCAATTCTAAAAACCCACTGTACTGGTTTCTGAGCTTATAATCAGGAACAGCATTCATATCAAGCTCCCCTATGCTGAACTTCAAGCGCAAGTCACCAAGGCATTGTCATTAGTGCTGAATCCCTCAGATCTGGACAACCTTCTGGATCAGGATACTGCTGCTTATGCTCTCTGCTTTGCCAGCCAAGTTCAATAAAGTTGGTTGACGAAGCTTCCAGCCTTACCTGACCTTCATCGTCATTCAGCTTCAGCTTCCGCAAAGCCTGTAGTCATCATTTACAGGATGCAATTCATTTGTTACATGACTACCCGTTCTCTGGAGCTTCCCATCACTATCTTCCATTGATGGTGCTAATTGGGGGTATGATTTGATTTCCTCTCTCAAGTATTCCTTCTTTGCTGCCAGCTCACATGTCTGGTGTTCTTGATGAGGCCCGTCAGCAGGCACTCAAGACAAATCTTCTGGCGCTGGTGCCTTTTCAGGATTACTCAGGGTTATTCGCCAGTTGCCTATTCCTTTATTGCTGTTTTCCACCTCGCTCTGGGGTTTCAAGATTGGCATCTTATGACATATCTATTTCTTTTCCCTTAGTCATGTTCTCTCAGGGCTTGGCGTCAGCACAATGAATGTGGTTTCAAGTAGGACTTGCCCTTGCAAGTGTCCGATCATATATCAATTTTGATGGGCTATTCCTCCCTACTGCGATCCATCCTCCCTCCCCCAAGAGGTGACATAGGCGGAATCATCCCTGCACTGAGGACAACCAATAAAAAAATTTTTTACTAAAATTACATCAGCTTTTTTATCTACGCTTTATATATATATATTTTATTTTTTTCCCCAATATCTTTTATCAATTTTTTTCCTATGGGACTTGACCTTGTTTCAGTTCAGAGGTCCATCTTTTCCCCCAAACTGGATCCTGGGCACTTAAACCTACCAGTTTTCTATGGTTCAGAGGTCCTTTTTTCAGACTTAACCATCTAGATTGGTTCAAAGGTCCCTTTTTCAGACTTGACTTAATCATTAGGACATGACCAACTTAATGGTTCATTGGTCCTTCAGGAACTCTTTTTTTATTTTTTTTTCAATTTATCGCTTTGATATTTAGCGTGGACTTGATTTACTACTCTTCCATCCAAGAGATTCTTGATGGAATAAGCATCAGTCGCCATCTTGGCAATTACTTTGAATGGACCCAACCATAACACATCCAACTTGTTTCTTTATCCAAAACCATGCATATCGCAATAGACAACTCTTTCTCCTATTCAATATTCTTCTATTGGCAGTTAGTTTTTATAATCCATCAATTTTGCTCATATCCTTTTCTTTAAGGTAGTATCAAATGCTTGCGATTGCATATCAATCAGTATACTCATCAGTCAGTTCAGGTATTGTTCAGTACTCATCCCCAACGTAGGTTCTACTACCAAATATAATATTAACGGTAATGCAGCCTTCCTCCCATAAAGTAATTCAAATGGCATCTTTCCCGTTGCTGTATGATGACTGATGTTATAGCGAACATCACTGAACTCAGGTACGTTCCCTCACATGGAAGTTCTCCCTGCGACTAGCTTCCTCAGCGTCATGGCCAGCGTCCCATTGACCCATTCTACCGGTCCATTCGTCTCCAGCTGATATGGTACTGACACAACTCCCTGGATCCCCATTATTTTGTTTAGCCTTGGGATCACATGGGACGTGAAGTTGGTTTATTATCGCTCAGTATAACTTGTGGACACCCATGCCGGTATACTACTTAATCCAGGATGAATCTCGCAGTACTGGTAGCATCAACTCAGGTTAATGCTTTCATTTTGACCCATCTTGTCAGATGATCGATGGCCACTATGATGTATTTTTACTCCTCCTGTACTCATCACCAACAGTCCCATCATGTTGATAGACACCGTGTGCCATGAAAATCCAGGTCATACTAGTCAGTATCCAGTTGTATTCTTGTGTGGTTTATGCAGTTGGCATTCTATGCAACAAGCCAGATGGTCCGCAACATCATAATTAATCAATTCCCAGTAATAATACTGGCAAATATGGTTGGTCATTTTTCTCAGGCCTCCGTGCCAGACAACCTTATGAGCAGCTAGAATGATTGCTGCTCTCTCCGACAATTTTGGGAATAATAGCTGTTTCCTGTTTATTGTCTTAAATACTTGTCCATCCATGGTCTTGGTGTTTTCCATCGCTTTTCAAAGTGCACCTTAGATTTCTCGAGGCTCATCCTCAATTCATCCTTCAACCATTCTCTGGAATAGCTCATCCACCTTTGGATATACCAACTGGACCATTGGTAACCACAATAAGCCATACACATTCTGATGAGAAGCCCCCACTTGGTGGACTATCTCATAATCATAAGCCTGAAGTTTGAGTGCCCATCGGGCCAGTCATCCTTCAGGTTCCCTCAGATTGTGCAGCCAACGCAACAAAGAGTGGTCCATCACCACCTTAAAGTGCGTTCCATGAACATACACCCAAAACTGTTTACAGGCGTAAATGACTGCATGGCAATCACGCTCAGTTACGGTGTAATTCCTCTCTGCGGCAGAGAGTGGCCAGCTCACATATGCCACTGGATGTTTGTCCCCAAATTTATCTACTTGGCTCAGTATGGCGCCAATTGCCGTCAACAAAGCATTGGTTTAAATGATAAACTCCTGATCGAAATTTGGATATTTCAGAACCAGCGAATTCATCAGGTACCAGCGTAACTCATTGAAAGAGTCCTGAGCCTCTTCATTCCATATGAATCCTTTTTTTGGATCCATTAATAAAGAAATAAGGGCTCAGCTATTCAGGCGAAGTCCTGAATAAATCTTTTTATAGTATCCAACCATCCCAAGGAATACTTGGATGTCTCAGACACTCTTTGGCGCAGCCATCTGTTCAATAGCTGCTATCTTCTGGCGTTGCAGCTGCAACTCATTTGCATTGATCACAAATCCCAGGTATTCAAGCTCCTTCTTGAAGAAGTGGCACTTCCGCGGCTTGATCTTCAGGTTAGCCATGGACAGTCTCTTAAACAATTCCTTCAAGTGCTGAAGGTTATCAGTAAACGTCCTACTGAACACGTTTATATCGTCCAGATATACCAAGATGCACGACATTTTAGGTCACTTAATACCGCGTCCATGTCTCTGGAACATCGCGGGCGCATTACAAAGACCTTGGGGCATCCTAGTCAGCTGGTATAACCCCTGTGTGGTGATAATCACACATTTTTCCTGGTCTTCTGCCGGCAAGTTAATCTGCCAGTATCCCAAGATTAGGTCCATTGTGGAGAAATACTTCACTTCTCCTAATTGTCTAGTGAATCAATGATCCTTGTTAGGGGACATGAATCCTTCTTCATAATTTTATTCAGCCTCTGATAGTCAATCACTACCCGATTTGATCCATCTTTTTTCTTTATGATAAAAATTGGGCTTGCCCAGAGACTTGACGACAGAACTAGAAGCCCATGCTTTACTAGTTTGTTGATCTCATCTTCCATTACTTCTTCATCAGCTTTCAATATTTGGATTGGTCTCATTCTTATCAGTAAATTTTCTCTGGTGTCAACTTTGTGAATTACGCCTTGCACGCATCCCAAATCATGATCATCCTGAGCAAATATTTCCCAATATCTCTCAAATAATTTGAGCACCTCCTCCTTCTGCACTTCCAGCAGATCTGCGAGCTGCTCATGATCAACTAATAAGTTGATGCTTTTGGCCGCTCTGGCTGGTAATCCCATTTCCTTAAGAATTCCAAAATCATGATATCTCAATTCTGCCATCAGGATTAAATGAATAAATGCAATGATTTGATTTTTCTTAATCTTCATCGGTTTTTCACTTAAATTAACCAAGAGAACTTGTATTTCTCCATGGCCTGGCATAATTATCCCAGGAGCCACCCAAGGCTCCACTCTGGACTTCTTCCAGGGGCTTCCAACTTCTCCATACAACAACTCCAGAATCTCTAGAGTCAACCCTGTGTCAACTATCATCTGCTATCTGGCCAGTATGTTTATTTCCTTTTTGATCCGCAAAGGAATTCCCCAGTTCTCTAGGATTTTGACCGGCATCTCCCATCACTTCCTACCAACTAATTGGTATTGAATTGGTACAATGCCGTCATTGTATATCAAGTTGATAAAGTTGTTTCTCCAGTTCAACAGAACTTCACCATTCTTTTGATATGTTAATGGTAACGTCTGACCCAGGATGGTCAACATATTATCCTCAAAGTTACATTTAACTTTGTTTTTCCGCAGAAACTCCGTTCCAATTGGGATATCATAGATTTGATTTGCCAATACTACTACTGGCGCGGATACCACCAACAACCCAAACTGTAGTGGCAGCGCACTATACGCTCCACAGAAAATGGTAGTGTTTAGCCCAGCTGTTCCGTATTCCTTCTTGTGTTCCAAGTCTGGAGAGACCTTCAGCTTCTTCACCAGCTTGGTTGACACGATGTTGATGGGCGCTCCGCTGTCAAATATCACCCATACCCTCACTTGATTCACCTGAATATCTACATATGTACACTCAGAGTATTGTAATATAGTATTTACTGATTGAACTTCGGCGTTATTAGCTGAATCAAGGGTATTAATTATCTACGCTGATAATTCAGGAAATGATTCCTTAATCATGCCAAGGGGAATCGACAGGTTAGCTCATCTAAGCGAATATTGGTTAGCTCATCAGGATTTTTGGAAGTCCAAATATTCTCCGCCAGTTGTCAGGTGTACAGCTGGGCAACCTTCTGAACTATCTCGGGGTCAATCTTCTTCGCCCCAGCTCTGGTCATGGCGTTTATGTTCATGTTGACCACTTGATATATTGGATCCTGTTCATCATCCATGAATAGATCGCTAATATCTATTTCTTTGTTCATAACATTGGGAGGAATTGGTTTCTCCGCCGTTCTAGACTGTTCCTTGTCTAGACATTGGGACCTTTTCCCAAATCCTTAGCGGCTGCTATCTCCTTAGCCTGGACCATATTAACTTGATCCTTCAGCTTTTTGCAGTGTGCGGCGAAATGCCCTTTCCCGCCACACTGGAAGCAAACCTTTTCCTTTTTGTTTAACTGATTGTAATCCTCAGGCTTATTCCCCAGCACAGTTTAGTTAAAAGTCTCCTTTGCTCCTTTGCCTCCCTTCATGAGATTTGAACTTTGGACTTGATTTGACTTCAAGCTTCTATTAGGAGATTTGAACGTTGCTCCCAAAATCTTCAAATTGTCTACCATTTGCGAGGTAGTTATCTCAGTTTCAAATACAGTAGACATCATTCAATGCAAATTGCGATAGGGCTGAAGGGCTGCTTGCAAGGCGATTCTTGCATCAAAGTTGTCAAACACCTTTGTTCCATCCAGGATCTGTGAATCCTGGTAGAATCAATCTGCAAAGCTTGCAAGAGACTCATCTTTACGGAATTGAATTCCCATAAACTCTTGCTTGCATTTTAACATGCGGGTTAGACTGCCAAGTTCCTTCATTATTGCTGCCTTAGCCTCAGCATAAGACCAGCTGTCCCCCTCCAGGTGGGGTAACACCAGATTCTGGCAATCTGTGTTTAAGCAGTTCATGACCATCAACGCCTTCTGATGATCCCCAAACCACTCATGGTCATGTTGAATAGTCAGAAAAATGCTGGGGCATTATCCTAATGGAATGTAGGCCTTTTAGGGGCTGCCCTAAATTCATCCAAGTCAGTTTGGGCCGACTCTCTTGATTCAGCTATTCGGTTTACTTGTGGAGTGTCATTGGGCGTCATCTCTGAAATAGCATTGAATGCAGGCAGCATATTTCTTGGGGTATTCGTTTTCCCAAGTATCATTCAAAGACTTCCTTTTTTGACATTATTGGCCACGTCAGACTCGCTTGCACTTCTGTGTGCTTTCAATTTCTCTACTTCTTTTAATAACTTCTCAATGTCTGCACCAAATTTTCTCAAATGAACGTGATCCGCTTCATGTTCCATTTTCAGAAATAGGACCTCTCAGACGAGATCTTCTTCTTTCTTCTTTAACAAGTTTACTTTACCAAGCAACTCATTCCTGAAGTTGGCTATGTTTTCAATTCCTTCTTCCACCTTGGTTACTCGTTCCTCCAAGGCTGAGAACTCCCAGTGGTCCACAGAGTTTAAGGCGTTCTGGTTCACTGTGGCAATCTCAATCCACAACCTATGCATCTCTTCTTTGTATGACATTCTGGATAAATTCTTCTAAACAACTACCCCTGTAGTGAGCACCAACTTGTAGGTATTTTACTCTTAGGAGTTGATTATTGGAGGTCAACCCTTATAATCTTTTTACTGCACAGGTTCAGTTTCCTCATGCACCTCGCGTCGTAAGGATATATATAATCTGATAATAGTATGACGACTATTATCCATAGTTGAGTTAGAATTATCTTCAGGCCCAACACTTCGGCTAGTATTTCTGATAATACTGAATATTGCACTCTTAGGGATTTGTTCCCTATAATCCTGTCCACTCAATCTTTGTTAAGATCCTCTGATGACAGTCTCCTTCAGCCCAACACATAGTCGGCAGCAATCCCTTAGCCATGGTTCCCTTCATCTCTAGATCCCCTCTCAGATCTCTACTCTTCTCTGAGAGTCTACCAATTATTGACTTCTGCAATATTATCCTTGAGATGGAATCTTCACGCTAGATGCTGATAGTCTAACTATATCTGACTCTACAGTCAAACTAATAATGTTCTTTATAAGTTCTTCTCCGACCATAAATGTGTGTCAATCAGTGAGTGTTTTTGAGTGTTTTTTATTATAGTGAATTCTAGGGAATCTATAGGGGATTTGGCTGTCTAACCCTCAGTTGACACCTCTTCGATGAAATGGCAGCTGTTGCCATTAAATCACACTTCCTCATCTCAGCAGCAATGGTCTTCCCCATCCTGACTAGGATTCTGACATTAGACATCCTTGAGGCCTCAAACAGAAAGAGTCAGAAATGTATCCTTAACGTTTTCCTCTCAATCCAAGTGAATGATCCATAATTGGCTAGCAACCTGCTTAGATAATGGGACTCTTTACCCATTATGGCAGGTCACTTTACTAACCAATTGATTCACTAGTTGCAGGTGGCATCACTCGCCTTGCAACTCATTAAACATTCCCAATCAGTTGGTGATGAAACCCAACCAATCCCAATTGGTACACCTGATAGTTAATTACTATCAGATGCCCTTATTTTGTCGGCCGCTCCACCCAATGAAATACCAGGTATTCATCCAGATCGATCCCTGATGGATACAACCAGATAAATATCCTAAAATCCCTTGAACGTAGTTCCTCTAAAATTCGGGTCAACCAATTTCCAATTTACTTCACCTTAGGGAATTTTTCCCCTAGCAATACCAGGTAATCTAGCAGGCTGGGAATATGGGCAAAATCCCAACAGCTGGTCAAATTAGTTTTAATAAGGAAGATTTTTCAAACCAAAATTTATTATCACATTGATGCTAAGTTTGAGGTTAAAATCTTTAAATTATACTATCATCCCCATTAACAACCTTATGTGACCTATCATGACTTAATCTCTATTGACTTATAATTTATAAATATAAACAGTTAGCTGGATTACCATTGTTAAACTCAGTCCAAACAATGATGATGTATCTTGTTTAACTTCATCTCTAAACCTGAAATTGCCATCACCTCATACATTCCTGAAGCCACCTTCACTCTCACATGTGGTATATGACTATCACTCATCAAAATCATGATTTCCCTTAGTACCTTAGATTATATTAATTCATATAAAACATTTAAACAATTTTTTATAAAAAAATTTAATTCTCTATGACGGAAATAACTTAATCTCTAGTAAGAACATTAAGTAACATTTTAAACTTTATAGAAGTTAAGTTAAAAACCAGGCCATTTTGTCTTCCCTAGAACCTCTAAGTAGTCAATAAAGTAGCCCTTCTTGTTGCCAATAGCAGCAAAGCTTAGAGCTATATCTACGAGATCAATTTTTTGTGAAACTATAATGAAAGAGGAACAAGGCATTTGCCTTGGAAGTTGTCACAGTCATTGTATTGCCTTGACCCACTTAAAAAGTAATTAATACTTAAAATGATGTATTGATGTTCATGTAATTACTTGGGAAATGGGACCACCACATCATTACTAACAAGTTCAAAAGCCCAAAAGGACTATACCTTGGTGGTGATATTGGGTACATAGACAGTATCAATCTACACAAAGTTAGGCATTTTAGCACTTCTTTTTGTTTTTAACCATTTTTACTCTAATAGAATTATTATTTAATCATTTATGTATTTTTTCACCGCTCCATGTCCACACTTGATTGCAACTATAATATGTCTTCAGTTCAAAAAGCAGGGGTGCACATATTGCAACCTTTTTAATTTCAATTGATTTATAAAGCATTCCATCCCATATCTGGGTGTTTTCAGCCATCTCTTGCAGTCCAGCTTATGTTTCTGGAGTCTCTAGTTTCTATCTTTCTGGGAACCTATCTAAAGTCATGCAAGCAGTCATCATTGGGAGTCAACACAGTTTGAATGGGAATATGCATAAACCCATCCGCGTTTTGATAGATTGCTTCTGCATGGTGCACATTTGCAATTTTATATTCTGCATCCTTAATGCCCAACTTTCTTGTAATCATCAGGATCCTTTATTTCCTTGTGCCAATGGAGAGGAGCGTGGCTAGTGATACAGTTAATTGTGTCCCATATAGATAAGTGTGGAAGTGTTTAACTTAAAATAAGACTAGAACTCTCGTTTGGTGACACCATAGTTCTGCTTAGTCTTGGACAGGGTCTAACTATAGTAAGTCTCTGGGTAATCAATTTGTTTTCATCATTTTAACCAATATAGCACTTATGACTATATCATTAGCGCCTTTAAAAAAGGATAATCATAATGAGGATGAATGCGTACAGGTAAAAACTATAGCAGTTTTTAGGAGGTTGAAGGCCTGGTCTGTTATAATCTCCACTCAAAGTGGGATGCCTTTATGTAAGAGGTATATTAGAAGCTCCACTAGCTCAGAAGATTGGAAATGAATTGTCTATAGCTTCCATCATCTTTGAAACTACTTGTTTATCCTTTTTGCTTTGGGGGAAAGACATTTTAATAGGAGAGACCTTATCAATTATTGGTTGCATCCCCTGTTGAGTGATCTTATGTCCATGGAATTTCCTCTTAAAACGAAATAAGGAGCACATGGATAACTTGGTTTTGAAGAAAAACTGATGTAGTCAAATGTAAGCCTCTCAAAGATGTTCTAGCTGTCCATTATATTTTTTGAAAACATGTTATAGTCTTTAAGATAAACTAGAATGCATGATACTTTTAGGTTACCCAAGTGCTCATCAATGGTCCCATGTAACGTTACAGGGGCATTACAGAACTCCATGGGCATCCAATCTGTTTTTAATGATTTTCATTAGTGGTTAAGCATACTTTGATTATTCTTTGAGTGCTAGTTTGACTTCCAGTGACCTCTGGCAAGATCCATCACTGACAATTACTGACTCTTGCAAGTAGGAGTAGCAAGTCATTGATTTGGGGCATTGGGTAACTGATCTTTTTTGCCACAGAGTTAAGACTTTAGTAGCCCTTTACTACCCTTTGACTACCGTCCTTTTTCTAGAATATCAGGTTATAAGAGGCCTATGTACTACGTGAGGAATTCAAACGCTGAACTGATATTTGTTTAAGTTCAATAACATGGGCTTCCTTCACCTTACTCTTCCCAGAATGGCAGTATAAAGGGCATAAAATCCCCATTATGACATGATTTAGGACGTCTTTCAACTTTCCAAGATTGTAAGTGGCGGTTGAGAAGAGGTCAGCGTATTTCTTTACCATATTTTTATCCTTTTCCCGCTGTTCAGTGCTTATCTTGTTTATAATTTTAGTTTCAACCAAGGATACAAAAGAGGTTTTTTCTAAATTAAAATATCAAAAGTTTCATAAAACACAAACTTCATAATTATTGTCACTAGAATGTATTGGACATTATTTTTTGTAGGTATTAGGTTTTAATATACTAGGGGCATCATCCAAGTTCGCTAGCAATACTGAGATATGACCAGTATAAGCAGGGTCAAGGATTCTGAACAATTATAAACTTCTTTTACTGAGGGGTTGTCTACCCCTCAAACCCTAAAGAAGTATCCAGGCGTGTTATTTACGTGAACTAGATTTATTGACTATGCTTTGTGATTTGGAGGATCAACGTCAAATTTGAAGAAGCTATGCATACACTCTTAGCCATTTATCATGGTTAATAGTAGCAGAACAAGGGAGCCCCATATGTGGCACTTAATATAACTAATTCTTTAATTTGGTTTCTACTAACCTGGTCTACGCTCTAGTTTCCATTTATTATCATGCAAAGACTTAAACACTAAGGGAACTTGATTACTCGGTATGAATCCATAAATCTTAGTGTACAATGGCAGAGTTTCTTTTTAAAGAAGCAGTATCCTCAACATGATATCATAGCTGAGATTAGTAAGAGCTATGGCTGAAGTAACTAGAGAAAACATACCAAATAATATATGTAAAAAAGATTTACCTTAATAGATTAGTAAATTGAGGCCCTGCAGTACCATACTCCATATAATGAGAAAAATAGGGAGTAATCTTAATGCACTTCAACAGCTTTGATGAGATGATATAAAATAAAGAGCCGCTATTAAAAATGACAAGGACAAGTTATTATCAACCTTTACATCAACTCAAGTTACAAAAGCAATCAAAATAATAAGGTAGTATACAAATTTATGAGAAAATTTCACAAGAAAAATAAGAGTATCTAGCTCTTAATAACAAAGAAACAAATTTATTTTTATGTCCCTCTTGGTGTCATTAGCTTTATATTTAGCAGCGGAAGTAATTAGTGTTTTGGGTGTTCTGGGTTTGTAACCATTCGAAGCCTCTCTCTCATGTTGACTGTCCTTTTTTCAGACTCCTCAGTACATATTTTCTAATATTGTTACCATAGATGAGTAGTCCTTGTAATTAATACATCTGGTTCTTCTGTTAATCTTGGTTTAAGCGACATGTGCATGTGTTAACTTGTGGGAGATGGTGCGGCAAGAGCTTTAAGTACCAGATCCAAAGGTATTTCAATTACAGATCCTTTTATATCTCAAATGCAATTAGAGGTGCACTTAATCCCACTATTGAGTTATTAAATATGGGCCACAATTCAAGAGTGGAAATCACAGAAGTTAAATCATCAGTTAAGGTAGTACGATTAGTGGTAACTAAAGGTTGGGCGCGATATAAAACAGATAGAGGATTCATTTGGACATTTACCCTTCTTAGACATATTGACAAGTTGCCTGCTTCTGGTTTAAAAGGTCTTACACACTAATTTATTCCTTATCAAAAACTGCTATGTCTTTCTAAGTTTGCCACTCTATTAAGTGAGAAGTTATTATTTATCTAAGTATTATGCTTATACAGGAGTGGATACTATTACTTCTTGATAATCAGTCGCAGCATCCATTGAGCTCTTGTAAGCATGCAAAAACGATGCAATACTATATTGGATAGTACTAAATTTCTCCTTAAAGCTATGCTTAAAGTAAGGGATGAGATGAGAAAAGAGAGTTTTGATGACAATATTGGGACTAATTTCTGAAATTGCGTCTCATCATACTTTAGAAGGACCAGTTGGTTTGATTAAATGACGTAACTCTTCTAAATTATTTTTAGTTCTCTTCCCTTTCCTGATTGAGAGAAATTACTGAGGTCTTATGGCTGAGATGTTCAATCAATCCTAGATTATAATGTATTTTCTTTGCAGCTGAAGCTCACAGCTGGAAACATGACCTCAAGATTTCCCTAGGCCTTCTTGCCTAATTGAGGCTATTATCATCCATTTCATTTGACGTGTAGAAATATTACTTCCCCAGCTAATGCGTCCAAATAGTAATTTTTAGTCAAAACTGGTTTTCATTCATGTGAACTTTGCACCCCAACTAATTTCCACTTGATCACTTAAAGACAAAATAGAGGCCAGTAATTTCTTTTTTTCATAATCTTTCAGGACCCCCAGGAGCTATGATTGAGGATTTAGGAGGTCCTGATGTTCCCGGGGTTCTTTGTGACCCTCATGCCATTCAATCCCCAGGTCATTCAGGACATATAAGCCTGCATGGGCCATAATGGCCTTTGAGACCTTCAGGTCATCATGGCTCCTTGGGACTAGTTATTTTCGCTTTGAATTATAATTTTTGACAATGGTGTTGGAGTTTTCAAATCAGGAATTTTATATGAACCAGTCATTACAACCAAGATTAAATGCAAAATTTGATGCATACTTCAGATTAAGTGTTGAGTTGTTGTAGCAGGAATTATACATTGTTTAAAACACCTTGTAAATGTTGCTTATATTGCTCTTCCAATGATACAAAGACTCTGAAATCTAAAAAGACAATATGGTAATAGGACTTTTTATTGATTTACAATTGTAATTCTGCCTCCAATTTGTCACAATTGTAGGAAAAAGCAAAGTTATAAATTGCAACTTATAGTGTAAGCTTTGTGTTAACTAAGCTTCCATGCCACCGAGAGGTGATGCATTCCTACATTTTTAACAATTGATTAATTGCATGGTAGATAAAATAATGGAGGTAGTATTCAACCCCAGTAAACAGCTCACTAACGGGTAGCTGGAAAGACCTATACAGAACTCTCATAGTATAGGGCACAGCTCTAGCGTGATATTGGTTAGAACATCTATCTGTCAAATAATTTCTGCTCAGTAGTTGCTGAAAGGTAATGTTGACATTATTTCAGTGAAATGATACTAATCTTGGCTGAAGGCCAGCAAAAAGAACTCAAAGTTCACTAAGAATACCAAGCTTTTTGGCTACATTGTATTCAACACATATTGTGAAGTATCAATTCATCTAGATAAGCTTCATGCCCTATAAGAGGGATAAGATTTTGACTAGAATTATTCAACTTTTATGATTATAAAATTTTCTATGAGCAACTCAGAGCCCCTGTACTGAGCACCAGATCTTGGCTTCAGTATACCTACTTAGCCTGTGTTCATTTTCTAAGCTAGGAGATATACAAGAAAATTCTAGCTCTTTTCATGGAGGTCAAAACCAGCTTTAAAAAATGAAGTCCTAAACCAACAAGTGAATGTGATTAAGTATGCAGTTAAAAATAGATATAATTAAGTATATTTGCTAAATTAGAACTTGTCAATATTTGTGGGTGTGTAGGTAGCCTAGGATGATAAAATTTTTTAGGTTCCCCACAATCAGTGTCTTCTTGGTCATTCTATTTTGAGGCCAAAAGATGACTTTTGCTGTCCTCTGTCACCCATAGCCTTGATATCCTTGCCTAAAGCTTCTTAATCGAGTCATTAGGAATTTGTAAGCTCCCCCATTGAATTTGTCTTTTAGTGTCTTTGGGTGATTGACACCTTGTGATGCTTTCAGACCAATTCTTCCTTCATTGCCTTTAGTATAGATTAGGGGTCAAAAATGGTCAATCGTAGGTCAATTGCTGATAATTGAAAATTGATTCTAGAGTTTGAAGTTTATTTCATTTCTCATATTAGAATACAAAAGCTTTTACAACTGAGACTCAAAATATTTACATTTTCTTCATCCTGATATCAAATGGTTGAAGCTTTACTGGCCATCTCATCATATGTTGTATTATCACATTGACAGAACTCTGCAACAAAAAAATCAAAAAGCTGCAGAGTCTTCTTTTTCAGCTCAGTTAAACCCTTTTTTAAAAGTCCTTGGCTATCTCCTCATAGTTATTGATCAAAAGATGATAGTAGAGATCTGATTAATGAATCATATAATTTAGTCATATTTTCTTTTTCTGGCTCATAGATCTTTAATTGGTGCAAACTTAGGTGGTATACTTGTCATAGGCCATTATCAACTCTTTTGAGTACCCATATGGCACAAAGAATTTTTGTGGTGGGCGCTCAACAAGTTCATTGTCAATATTTTCCCTATCATAGGTGAAGCTTAAGCATGGGGTTTTCCTTAAAGTATAAAAAACCAAGTTTCTCAAATATCCCATATTACACTTTTAGCACTAGTGGTGCCCAACTCAAAAGGGGAGCCGCCAAGCATCTTTATCTTAAAATTGAGCCAAACAAAGGGATAATCATAAATAAAAATCCCCAATATAGCCCCTAAGTTATCAGCCTAGGAAGCCATATCAGACGGCGAGGTAGTTTTGTGGAAACTTTTATCTGGCGCCTTCTTTACCTGGCGGACCATGGAGGACAGCATTAAAGTGGGAGCATCAGTGACATGGGGCATAAGGAAATATAGTTGTGGGTTTTCTTCATCTATGAGGCAGGCTGTGTCCATTGCCTCAACATATTGAGCAAGTTGACGCTAAGCAAAAGTGATGAGAGACAGAACACAAGTGAAACACTTGATGCGCTGATGGGTTTGGGGATCTTTGGGCCTAAAAAGAGAAGTTTTGCTGCATCGATGCAAGTGTGGTTTGCACCAAAAGTAAGCTCCTCAATTTCATACTTTGCATCTTTATCAAAATAAGAGGGGAAATTTGGGATAGGAATACCCTCAACTAGAGGGTCCATCACCCCATGGAGATTCTGGCAGAGGAGGGTGTTGGCAGGTGTAACTGAAGCTTCCACTGTCATTTTATTTATAACTTTATAATTTGGGAAGCCGTTTTTAGAGTGAAAACATTGGGGGCACAATCAGGTGGATTAATAAAAAACTCTCCTAACGTAAAATCTGGTTTGACATTTAATTGGTTGATCGCTATCATTGATCCAATTGAGACACTCTAATGGATTAAGCTTGGCCAGCACTGGCCCAGCCACAGGAGTTGGTGCAATGGCAGAACCTAATTGGCTGCAAACAGTCAACCACAGCAACTCAGGCAAAACTGTTTCAGCCATTGACTCAGGATTCTGTAACCCAGTTGAGTTATTTAGACTATTAAAATTTTTAATAAATTTAAATGCTGCTGCTTTAAAGCAGTGCCAGAATTCCCTGAGATTGAGGGTGGGAGGATCATGCCCCATTCAAAGAATTTGGGCATGGCTGCAGTTGGGTCAACACCAGAAGGAGGGGCAGCGAAAGTGGTGGAGGTGGAAACTGTGGGGCACTTGCGCTTTGAATGATTTAATTAAAGCACAAGGGGCAAATGACGCAGCTGTTCTTGACCTGCACCCAAAAGGGGTGATCTGGGGCAGATCTAATTGCAAATAAGGTGGAATTATGAGATGAGTATCACAATGGAAGGGGAAGATTGTCGCAAAGGCTCATGGCCCTGCCAAACAATCCGCCCCATTAGGCACCATGAACTGTAGCACAGGGTCTGCACTGTAAATGGCCAAGCCCTCCATGAGTTCATGGCAGAAGCACTCAGGGGAGTGATGGTAAGGCAACCTGGCAAACTGGACCACCAAAGTGACCTCATCCAGAAGCTGAGTGCAAACCATGGGAAGCAGAGTTTTTTAAAATTAATGGCAGCTTTGCTGCTGCCATTGCACCAGCTTTAGAGCAGAAGTCAAGGTCAAAATACCCCTTAAAGGGGCGGAAATCAATAAATCTGGCAGGTTTAAAAACCACCATGGCTATCTCAATGATGGCTACGCTTGCATATGGGAAAAGATTTTATATATTTGACTCAAAGGCTAAAATGCAAATTACTCCGGGGGAGCACCACCTGGGAGGTTGCAAGGTGGTGGGTCAAGTCCCAAGGGGGATATAACGCCTGGTAGCATTAGGGGGGCTAGCAGAGCTAGCCTGGGTACGCTTTTGTGGCTGCTGAAAAACGCCAGAGGGCGACTCACCACCACCCCACACCAGGGCAGCAGGCGTTGACTACATCAATATTGGTAAGTTTTGCTCAATTGAGAGGCTGTTTTTTGTATTTTTTTAGATTGAAAATTTTTGGCTTTGATTTCATATATCAAAGTGTGAGAACTCAAATATCCCCTATTATGTCTTTAAATGTAGCACACTATTGTATCTCTTTAATGTCTAAAAATTATTATTATCTATTGATGTATCAAAAAGAAATATCAAGTGTTTATGATAAAGTTATAAACTACTGATAAGATAAGTTTTTTCTTAAATCGTTTTCATTTAATTCACTTATAGAATTAAGTAAGTTTCCTTACAACTTAAATGATTACCTTATCATATGAGTTGTTTGATCTTCATTTATTCAATTCAATTGTGCTATCTTCCTATTTATCTGATTTATATATATATATATAACCTCCCTCTAAAACATTATCTCCTCTGATCCTTACTTGGTACTATATAAACTAATATAATTTAGTTAAAGGACTTCCACCTAGTTTTATATTATTCCAATCAGAAAGAACTATTAATACAATGAACTCCCATCAGTATGCTAGTCTGATTATAAAGTTCTAAACCAAATAATCATTCTGTTAATGTTAGCTTTTAAGACTGCATATATCTATGTATCACACCGTTAAAAAAGAGTCTGATAGCTCAAAAAGCACAATATAGCACAACTCTCTATATACAAACTTTTTGATATTTAGAGAGGCTTACAAAAATGCTGTATCTCTCTATAAAATAATAAGCTTTATACAATTTTGTTTAGGCCTCATCCAAGGCAGATTCTCTATTCTCATTTGGCATAGTTGCCAGGAGTTAAAAACTGCTTAGTAGTTTTTTTTAATTTTAGTTATATTACAGGTAATTCATCTTCGTTCTTGTAAATGAAAAGGATTCAGTGAAACTCTTCAGACAAAACTGTGGTTGTACAACCCATGTGGTCATTGTCATCGCCATTTCCATTATTCACATGATGAGAGACAATATTGATATGTGCCTTCACTGTATATTAATTTGATTTTGTAAATGTTTATGTGCTGGTGGGCCCTCTGTATTATGCAGCACCCTAAATATAGATTTTCTTTTACAGGGTGCTAGATGGTGCTGTACCCAGAAAATTATAAATGAAAATATTACAATGACTTTGAGTTCTTTGTTTATTTGTCAGGCTAAAGTTTAACACTTGATACTGGACAAATTGAGTTGTTAAAATATTAGAAGACACAATTTTTAAGAGATGAATATTTTATTATATTGAAAAAGGGTTGCTATATTCTAATTCTAACATTAAAATTCAAGATTTCATGAAGGGGTCTGTTTAAGAAACTAAAGGAGGCGCCTATAAGTATTTTAGGTCAACCTACAATAAATATTAGAAAAAAAGCATCACAAGGTGAGATCAGTAGGGTACTACATTTGGCTACTATCTAGGAGGTAGCAAAATAATCTATCTGATGTCTAGTCTGTCAAGAGATTGGCTGTAACTCTCCCATTCCCATAGAGGTGGTGCAGGGTGCAACGCCACACTGCCAGGGAACTAGTCGTTATCAAAATGGTAAACAGGGCACCACTGAGGAGCCAGAAAGGAGGGGACCCAGAGCAAGGGCGTGCAACGCAGAATATAGTAGTAAAACACTAATAAACACAGAACTTGGTTGGTTCTTAAAGGGGAGTCTATAGCCAAGTGGGGATCTTTGCAGGAGGGCTTGGGTGCCTCGATATGGAAGGGACCAGGGCTACCCTGCTGTGCACCAGATATTGTAATTTTTTAGTAAAAATAAAATCGCCAACATTGTTGGAGACCTCCTTGAGGAGGTCCGCGCACAGGTTTACCCAAGAACAATTTTAAAATAGAAAGATAACGTGTGATTTTTTTAGAAAAATGATCAACAAGGAAAGTTGGTCTCATAAAACTTATATAAACAATAGGGGGTGAATCGTTGATTGGGAGGAATGGTTCTAAACCTAAGCGGCCCAATAGGTGCACCCTACCATTAGGCAGGGTACTGTAACTCGAGATTGATCAAACTCAAGTTATTGATTGTAGGCAAAGCAGAACTAATGTTGCAATATCAAAAATTGACAAGGGTTCAAAACCCCGTTTTCTGAGCAACTGAACGGAACTGTCGCCATTAAGGCTATATCTAGTGTGTTTTAACACACTTTCTGTAACGCATAGGTGGGCACCACGCACATTACTAGACAAACCTGGGCATATATGGCCTGATTCCAGCGTTAATCCCAGGGTATGTTTTAGGTCAAGAAGGCCTGCTATATTGAACTTTTTGGCCTCATGACGACCAGCTGTATTCTTACAATTGGTACCCTCAATCATGTCATCAAGTCATGACATTACCCTCTCATTCTTTTGAGGCTCCACACCCCCTCCAGGGGCTTTTGCCAAAGGAAAAGTGTTTGTGGGCTGGGACCAACTTCTTACCGGTGATGGTTTGCTGAGACTTGGGTCCTGCAGCCTCACGAAACTGCTCATGGAAATCTTCAATCAGATCTTGGGCATCGGCGCAGTCATGCGCTGGTACCCAACTGAACTCCGCTGCATCAAATACATGCTGGGATACAAGGTGCTCAATCTTTCTTCTTTATCAGTGTAAGGCTACAATCTTCTCCACTTCTCACTTTGGTGCCTCATCCACAAGATGAGCCTCTGGAGTCTCTGATGGGAGGCTCTCAAGCAGCATAAGCTTACTTCATGGACTAAAAAGATTTTTAATGAGGGGGGATCCAATTGGTATGAGGCGTGGCCCACCTTTCTGACAATGCAGTAAGGCC
Organism: Massospora cicadina; assembly: GCA_022478985.1. NCBI lineage: Eukaryota > Fungi > Entomophthoromycota > Entomophthoromycetes > Entomophthorales > Entomophthoraceae > Massospora > Massospora cicadina. The sequence continues at coordinate 45,012 of JAKSZP010016027.1, read as the reverse complement.
CAATCCTCTTTGGTCCCAGTTTTTTTCATGGTTGCTTGAATGGGATGTTTTTAGCAACCAGAATCACGAGATCCCCTTCCTTGCATGAAGAACCTATACATCTATTTCTGTCCATGTTCTCCTTGTAAGCTTACATAGCTGCATCCAAGTTCGTGCTAACCCCTTGTGTACTTTTTTGATCATTTTTGCAAAGTCCACCACTGCTTCAACCTTGGATCCACAACTGGGCTCCACATTGAAGGCGGGTTGAAGCCATATTTGATGAAGAAAGGTGAACAACTGATTGATTCATGTTGGGCGTTGTTATAGCTGAATTGGGCCATGAGGAGATGGGAAAACCAATCTGAAGAGTCCGTGGTGGTGTAACACCACAGGAACTGCTCCGTGAACTGGTTCACTTGTTCAGTCTGCCATTCTGATTAGGGGTGATAGGCAGTTGAATGGCAGGGACAAATATGAAGAGTCTCACACAACTCTTCCCAAAAGACAGAAGTAAACCGGGGCCCCCAATCATTAATTATCTCTTGGGGGACCCCATGAAGAGTAAACACGAAAGATACAAAGAGCCTAGCCATCTCTGCTGTGGTTACTGTGACTCTGCACGGGATAAAGTGGGCGAACTTCATAAAATGGTCCACCACTACCATGATGTCGTTGTAACCATCAGATGCAGGTAACTCCACAATGAAATCCAACAAAACAGAAGTCCAAGGCCCCTCATCCTTTTGAACTGGGACCAAAAGCCCCACAAGTAGCTGGAAATTCAGCTTAATTTGATTGCAGACCAAGCACTCCTTACAATACCCTGGCAACCTGCGCAGCTAATCCTTTTCAATTGTAAATGCGCTGGATTAGCTCTAGATTCTTCGCCTTCCTTGGATGACCAACGGTGATTCCGTCATGATGTCCTGGATGATTTACAGGCGAAGTGATCTGGCAGGAACCCATAGGTGCCCCTGAAACCACACCATCTCATCCTTCACGTGATAGCCCCTAGTAATATCTTCTTGATACAACTTTCTCTTGCCAAGGACCATAGTACAATCAGCTGAAAACAGCTGTGAAAGGACTACCTTTCTGAACATCCTATATTTCTCCCCATTTTCCAGAGGAGCAAGCGCTGGCCCATGGTTAAGGGAGAGGGAAGTTGAGACACAATCTTGCCCGGCGGAATCACCAAGTGGGTGTTGTGTACCTTTACCTCCTTAGGATTGGGAGCTAGTGCAGGGTTTTGGCTCATTGCATCCACCAAACCATTTGTCTTGCTCTTTGTAAACTCATAAGGAAATGCTAATTGGGCCAGGGACTCATGCCAGTGGGTTTTCCATGAGATCAAGACATGAGGTGCTCGGTATTACAGTAAGGCACAGTGATCTGTACATATGCAGAAGGGTCAAGATGAGCCATGCAAGTGATGACGCCAATAAGTCAGCGCCTCAATCAATGATAATAACTCTTTATCATATATGGCATAGTTTAACTCCGGCAGTGACATCTTCCTGGAAAATACCACATGATGCACTTTTCCATCTTTGCCTACTTGTAATAAGGCCGCCACTATGGCGAATTTGGAGGCATCAGTAGCCACAATGAACTCTTTTTCTCGATCTACATGATGAAGGACTGACGTGGACAACAGGGTGCACTATACCACTTGGAAGGCATCCTACAAAGCTGGGTTCCACTGGAGCACTTTTATTCACTAGCATTATACAAGGGCGCCACCACTTCAAAAGACTTGATGTGAGTTTCTTAAGGAACGTACATATCCTCATTAAACTTCTCAATTCCTTGACCAGAGTTTGTGTGAGCCACTCGCTAATTGCCTTCTTCTTGTCTGGAGTTATCATGTGGTCTTAGTCAAACATACGTTGCCCAGGAAGGTGACCTGGGACTTAAAGAACTCACACTTACTAATTTTCAGAGTAAGGTTGGCTGCCCTCAAACTCTCCACCACTTGCCGCAAGTGTAAAGCATTGGAATATGGTTGGAGGAAAACACCAGTATATCATCCATGTAAGCCACCACGCACACACCCAATAGGTCCCTAAAAGCCGCATCTATACGGAGTTGAAAGATAGCTGGGGCCTTTTTCATCCCAAAGGGCATGAATCGAGACTGGTAAATTCCTTTTTGGGTTTAGAACATGGTTAGTTACTAAAGAAACTTCTTGATCTGGATCTGATTAAACGCATTTAAGCAGTCCAGTTTGGAGAAGACTTTTGCCTACTCCACATAGTGAGCAATCTGAGAACCCAACGGGATGGGATGAAAGTCTGGTACTGTGACGTTGTTGAGATTCTCATAGTCTACACATGGGCATATTGTACCATCTGACTTTTCCACAAAGAGAAGTGGAGAGCATACTGGGTAGATACACTGAAATATAGCGCCTTTAGCTAACTGCTCCGTAACTTACACATTTAAGGCTACTTCCTCCCGTACAGTTCTAGGGTAAATGAGAGACAATATATGAATTAGATTAACGGTGAGCTTGAACTCACAATCAAACTCTGAATAATCTTGTAGTACATTGACAGAGGCCGCATCAATTGAAGATTTCAGACCTTCCAAACAGGAAGGTAAGGGTGCTTCCAAAATGGGCTTCAGCAATGGGGTAAGAATGAGAGTGTAAATATTGGCCCAATGGGGCAAATCTTCATGAGAGTTCAATTCAGTCAAAGCAACTGATTTATGACCATTCTTCAAAGTTAAAGACAAGGTATTGTCTTAAAAGTTTGTTCTGACGTCAAAGTTTTGTCACCAATCTACCACCAAAATAATGGGGTACAAGAGGTTTTTGATTCTCTTGGAAGAGGTCGGACAAATGGTATTTGTCAACTTGATAATCCACTAACCCCAGAACTTTCAGCGTAGGAATACCTTGTGAAGCCCCTTTTCTAACCATACCTCCTGGAAAGTGAATCAAATCAAGGTAGTCAGACAGGTTTTAGTCAATAAAATTTTCAGAGGCTCCTGTATCCACTAAAATAGTTGTGCTGATTTTCCCTAAAGGGGATGAAGGGGTACCGGTCAACAAAAAAATCATGAAAGATCTTTATTAAAAGCGGAAATGCCAACACCTCCCCAGAAAGCTCTTCGTCAGGCATAATCATGCCTCCAGGATATGTTTCCGCATCATATAATGGAGAGGGATAGTCAGCTTCTCTTACTACTGAGGTCACATATCCCATCATATCTTCAGCAATTTCATAAACGGTCTTATATTAAAGAAGTAACTTATTTTTCAACGCCTGTGTTCTGCGATCATGGTAGGGGTCTGTTGGACAATTTTAAGTCTGATATTTTAGAAGAGTGTTTTGGAGGTAAATAACAATAATATCAGCCAAAAGACCCAGGATGATTTTAAGTGAAACCCCTCAAATTGGGGTAATATGTTATATATACTTCTTGGGCAAATAGCACGAGTTTGGGTAGTCAGATTTCCCCAACCATGTGGCAGAACCAGGGGAGTTTGTCCAAGGTTCCTCCCCAACCCACTTCCAGTTTACTTCAAACACCTAGGCGGAGACCCCCCTTTTATAGGGTTGGAGGGGTCCCACAAGGTGCAAATATTTTCCCACCTATTGTTTGGGTTAAATATATTAAATTTGTAACTAATGGACTTGTCCTACCCAGTATCAACCATCCATCAGCTGTTCTGCTGAAGCGAGATGAGAATTGAAAGTTCTGATAAGTCAAAACCACATATTCTTTAATTCAGATGCTTGTAAGTTATAATGTCTTTCTCAGCCCTTGCACTTAGAGCTTAAGTTTGTTTAATTACTAAGCAGCGACATATTATTAGGGTTCTTTTACCCCGTCACCAAAACTAATAAGATTACCATAAAAACTCCTTTTTTATATTTCAAGCTTTCTAGTTTAGTAGAATTAGTATTAAAAATCTATATTCTTATAATAAGCAGCTGAGAGCTTTGAAACTCCTGCTCTGCTAAAATGTTGATCCTGTATAAATAGCACCAGCAGGCATTAGTAAACACTAGGATTTTACGGGGTCAAGCTTGGGTTCTCTGGGGTGATCTCCTATACTGAAATGGGTTCCAAATTAGAGCCACAATGGATGATATTTGGGTCGTTTTTATATAAAGGAATTGGCGTTATAAAACGCTTTTTGGACATGTTAAAATTTGGGTCTTTTCTTCAATTGTTAAGAACCGGATCACCTGATAGTTCCCAGAAGTTAACTGCACAGGTTCAGTATGTGTATGATAAGTGTTGCTTGATATTAATTGATATGTGAGTGATAATAGTATGACAACTATTATCCATAGTTGAATAGATAAGCCTGATATGGTTCAACGCTAGACCTGTATTAATCCACGAAATACTGATTATTTTAACTATAAGGACTTCTTCCCTTTTCCAGCTGAACTTAGTCAGCTCTTAGATTCAGAGGTTCCTGGCCTTTCTTCATTTCAAATGAGTCTTCTGAGATTTACTTCTAAGGTCTGCTTCTCTTCTAAGGATATCCGATCCTTACTCTTTATACACACAAAATAGTCCACAATTATTGTATACAACAACAATAGTTAACTAAAGATGAATAGAAGTTATTTCCCAAATGAAAGAATCTTTTTTAGCAATATGAAATGCTAGGGAATATATAGAGGGAATTCAGCACCCAACTCCTCAGTTGGCGCCTCAGCCATGAAATGGCAGCCTTTGCCATTGAACTTCCCTACAACGTCTCTACTGGTGATGGTCTTCTCCATTATATTAGGGATTCCTTCATTAGTTATCCTTGAGAGCTGAAACGGAAAGAGCCGGAAAATGTGTCCCTAACGTTTCCCACTAGATCATAACAAACCAACCACATTTGGCTAGTGACCTGCTTAGGTAATGGGACTATTTACCCACTATTGCAGGTCATGAACTAACTGATTGATTTGCTAGTTTCAGACTGCATCTCACACCCCACAACTGCTAATTAAAATCTTCTTGGTTGGTGATGAAACCTGACCGATCCCACTCAGTACGCCTGATTGTTGATTAATGATTAACTATCAGATGCCACCATTTTGTTGGCAACTCTGCCTAACAAGATCTTAAGCATTCACCCGGATTGATCCAATGAATATGAACCAAGAAAATTACCCAAAAACTCCCCAGACATTATTAACCCAAGATTGAGGTCAACCAATATCTGTTTCACTTGTTAGCGGTACTTATCCCCTAGCGATCCATCAGACAATTTATGAAGCTGGAAAGGTGGGCAAAATCCTAACAGGACGTGAATGACTCCATACCCATTTCAGTGGAAGGTTGTGCATTGTTATTTAAATCCATCACAACCATGCCCTTTGACAATGATATGACCTGCACCGTCCAAATGAAGTGCCAAGAAAAATAGTTTTAATTATATTGCTTTCATTAATTTTGGGGCAAAGTTGGGGAATTATGACACTCAGATCGTGTAACATCCAAATTACCATGTATGAGCAAGAAGGGGGTACTTCCCAGTTGGAGGTAGTAAGAATAATGTTAAGATGCACCAACCATTGGCAAAATGAGAAAATGATGGTGAACCCCACTGTGGCTTTGACAAAATCTGGAGCACCCAAATCACACTTCACAAAAGTCCCACATGGTTAATTCTAGTGCAATTAAAAAGTAGGTTGGTCGTGTAATGTCAAGAGAGTGTCTGTAACTCTCCCTATACCAGAGAGGTGGTGCGGAGTGCACCACCATTACACCAGAGAACTAGTCATTATCAAGATGGTAAAAAAGGCACCGCTGAGGATGCCAGAACAGAGGGGACCCAAGGCAAGGGCGTGCAACGCAGGATATAGTAGTAAAACACTAATATACAACAGAACTTGGTTGGTTCTCAAAGGGGAGTATATAGCCAAGTGGGGATTTTTGCAGGAGGGCTTGGGTGCCTCGATCTGGAGGGGACCAGGGCTACCCTGCTGTGCACCAGATTTTGTATTTTTTAGTAAAAATAAAATAGCCAACATTGTTGGAGACCTCCTCAAGGAGGTTCGCGCACAGGTTCACTCAAGGAGTCATTTAAAATGTAAATATAACGTGTGCTTTTTTATTAGGAAGATGATCAACAAGGAACGATGGTCTCATAAAACATATTTTAAGAATAGGGGGTGAATTGTAATTGGAGGGAATGGTTCTAAACCTAAGCGACCCAATAGGTGCACCCTACCATCAGGCAGGGTACTGTAGCTTGAGATTGACGGAACTTTAGTTATTGATTGTAGGCAAAGCTTACCTGATCTCACAATATTGAAAATCAAAAGGGTTTCAAAACCCCGTTTGCTGAGCAACCAAAAAAAACCATTTCCATTAAGACTATAGTTATTGCATTTTAACGCCATTTCTGTAACGCAGGGCTGTGCATCACTCACATCCCCCAGACCAACCTGGTCATATCTGGTCTGAACCCAGCGTTGGTCCAGGTATGTTTGAGGTCAGGAAGGCCTGCTAACGTGACTTTTTTGGCATCCTGACGACCAGCTTTATTCTTACACTTAGTACCCTCAATCATGTCATAAAGCCATGACATAGTCCTGTATTGTACAGTTGAGCTAAAATTTACCAAATTATTGTTTGTTCAAGATATCATCTTAGACTGATTGTATTATTTTACTTGCCTTAAAAGATTCTTTCAACTCAAAGGTGTCTGTCATTGATGTTGAGTAGTCATTTTAGTATTACTGATATAGGGTTTTAATATTGATAGATTTTGGTAATTTTCAAGAGCTTTTATTATAATAACTCTAATGTAAACTTGAGAGGAGATTTAATGAGATGATCATCTTCTCAAAAATTTTCTTATCAGCGTGAAAAACAAGAAATTTGACTTTTGTCATACTGGATCCAAAACCTTCACTATGTTAGTTCATGTTTAGCTATCTCCAACCAAGCTAATGATACATTAATCCCTAACAACCTGTATATATTTTAAAATTAATTGAGGTAGGTTGACCTTGGGACAAATATACAACAGCCTGATTTTTTTATAGCCAGTACAGTTTTTGAACATGTGATGAACAAACCCTGCACTAGAGTGTAGGCGGGAATTACCTTGCCAGGATACAGGCTATATATATTGATACTTTATAAATCAAAATTATACGTTTAACAAACTTAGTTGAGTCTTATAAGGTTCATTTCTGAATGATTCTTAAAAACTTATATATTTATTTCTTCTTTAGAGGATATCACATTTGATATTTGGGGTCCTACTGTATTTAGTTTATAATCAAGTATGGAAACTTATATAATTAAGTTGATTCTAATTTAAGTAATTAAAGATACCTAGTTTTTGCAGTCAGTCCTTAAAATTTTTCATCTTAGTAGCTTTTACTCCTATACATGATCATCATATACAAATTCCAGTGCTTTTCCTAGACTATAAAAAAAGTAACTTTTTTTCTGTATTTTAAAAATCTATATATCAGATATTTTATTAGAAAAATGGTATATGAGGAATGTTGACCTTAGGATAATATACCATGCCAAATTTTTTAGCCTGTGCTGGTTTTGAACCTGTGTCAATCAAAACCCAACCCAGAGTGGAGCAGGAACCACGCCGTTATGCTACCTTCTTCAAGGTATTTTATATAGAAACTATAAAATTCATTATAAAGAGGTCCTTCTGATCTATACTAATATAAACCTATTAGTAGCTCAATTAAGTATTCTGAGAGTATATTATGTTTTGTAATATTATAATGGTGATATATCAGTAAAGTATTTAGAAAACTATAATCCTGCATTTTACTAAATAAAGATCTATAGGAGAAAAGTTGTATATATCTGAGTAAAATAGACATATCTTATATATAAAGTAAAGGTTTAATTTTGTTTATTCAAGACAAGCTAACCGGGGAACATACATTACCAAAAGAAAGAAAACATTTATATATAACTTGAGAAAGGGGCAACACTATTATAGAGAGTTTTCCCATCTCTGGATTTGGGGCTTGGATTTTTTCTGGTTACATCATGAGTAAGTTTTCCGTGTCATTAGACCTACTAAACACCAATAGCTTACTTCTGCTGATACCACAATCAATGTGCAAAGGGTGGGAATCAAACCTGTAATCTTCAGATTGGTAGCCATATGGCCTACTGACTTGCCTTCAACTCCCCTAGTAAAGCTAATATCAACTAAAGCTATAGTTGATATGACATATATACTTGTAAACTAGTTTCTTTATAAATGTAATATAAATCATATATTATATCATCTATATATTAAACTATAAAAAAGGATACTAGATCTATAAATATATTTTTAAAAAAATCATTTTAACTATATACTTAGACAAGCTATATTTACCATTTAAAGGTTTATTAGTTTCAAATAAAATATTATTCAAGGAACAATCAACATGGGATGAAAAAATAATTATAAAAAATTTAATTTTCAAGATCTTATGCTTTAATTTAATGTAGTAATCAATTATTAGATTATTAGTCTTTAGTTGTATGTTAAAATTTAAAGATGGAGGATGGTATAACAGTAGAGTACAAGCCTTATAAAATAACTCTATATTTTAATTCCACTAGAACCTTGCTAAGATAACAGATTATATTAGCAGAATTTAGCAATCCCTTACTAAAGTTAATGGTTAATTATATATAGACCAGTAATTCCCAAAATGATCTGATATAGATCTCAGGGGTCTATGATACCTCTAAAAGTGTCTGTGGTAGACTAAGATTAACCTGAGGTACATGGAGAATTCCAGGTGGTCTCTTAAAATTTTAATATAAAGTAGTATAATTGCGACCTGTTTTCATTACTATAAACGAAAAATAGATACCTAAACATAAATTGGTAGTTATTTTTTATCCTGAGTAAATTATAAGCAAAGGTGTGTATATAAAATCAAGTAGTTACAATCATTGCACAGTGGATATGGGCTAACTATGGCCGCATATCTATCTTTGCAGGGTATAACAAAAACAAAATTTTTCCACTATAGATATTTTTTAAAACAACAACTTGTCTAAAATGGAATTAAAACTTTTACATATATTCAACAATTTACTTATGTTTTGTGTATGATATCAAGTGCATGAAAAAATTCTTATTGATTTATTTGAGGTAAATAGATCATGTGATGTACATTATTAAAGGCCCAAAGATGAGTAAACTAAACTTAAAATAAAAGGAAAACTGGAACAGAGACCCAAAGCAAGAAAAATGGACCAAACAAATAACCAAACTAAACCAATCAAGTGAATAATGGCAAACTACTATCTGACCATGGTGGAGGAGGTGTCATGTCCCATGACTTAATTGTGGGTACAGATTGCAAAGACAAGGAGGAGCTTACCAAGGCTAAGAAATCAAGTTGGTTGCCTTCCCTGATCTAAGGCATACCCTATAACAACGTTTATTAATTGTCAAGTATGCCCAAGTTGGATCTAAGGGTTCACATGATGAGGTTGGCAGCAATTAAACAACGGCATTTAAGTTTACAAGTTATTTATAGAAAAGTTATTTCAATCAATAACAAAATGGAGTTTTGAGTCCTATTTTAAGTATAGCATTACCCAATTTGGAAATATTCAGCTGCTTATAAAAATTGAGTTTGGGCTTACATGAGTTACTGTTCCATTGTAGTGGTTAGTTGTTCCTATTATCTAGATTTGGCTCTTTATTACAACTAAATGACAAGGCCACATCCCCCATCCCTTTATATTCATTTTCGCTTGACCACATTGTTGTTAATTGACTCCACTATAATAAGCCCTAATCTATATACATCAGATGAATCTTTTGTTTATTCTTTCTGAAGACTTTTATGAGGAGGTCATAAATCAGATAGACCATATTATTTCAGCAAAATTCTATTTTTTTCCTGTGATAAATATCTGTTCCCTGGGTGTATATGTGGATTACCAACCACCCTTCCAGGAACAGGAGAGTTACAGAAACTCTTATGACAAAAGTTGAACAAATTTTTTACTATAAGCAATGGAAACTATCCAATTAGGGCTCTCCAAACGTCAACTGGGTGCTCTAGCCGTTTGTCATGATCTCAATGATGCTAAACATGGCGTTTTCTTTTTTAGTGGCTTAGCATTATTATCTCTACAGCCAGCCTAGAGGTCCATACCATCCTTTTTGTACCTTATGATTTGGACCTTTTAAGATCCTTCTGTAAATATTGAGAATTATCCAAAGAATTATCTTCTATAATCCAGCAAATAAATCTTCTATTGCTTAAAAGATGAAAATCAAGGTGGGTTGACCTTGGGACAAGTATTCCACACCAAAATTTTTTTCTAGCCAATACAGGTTTTTATCCCTTTTAGAACAAAATCTGCACTAGAGTGGAAGCAGAAATTACCCTGCCATACTACCATCCTCACTTCTATTGCTTTAAAGCTTCTATAAAAGTTAAGAAAAGACAATTCTAATATGCCCTTTTGCAGCGTTGACCTATTATCTTGAAATTCCCCATGTGGCCAACTGAGAGATAGTTTTCAAAGACCAACCTCACTTCTGTAAGTCAATTAAAGGTTTGAAAGTTTGCTAGAAGCACGTCGCCCTAACTTGTCTTACTTCCAAAACTTCCATGCTGTTTTACATTTTGTCAGGCGAGATTCCCCTAGTGTCCTAACTACATGAATCCTGCAATTAGGCCCAGACCCTTCTAGTATGAAGTTTTAAAGTCATTTCTATAAACAAACCTATATAAACTCACAATGTATGCATTGAAGTTTCAGGATCAACCCACAAACTTTTATGTTGTAATTGAAGCTCTTCTGGGTAATTTCTCTGACTCAAACAAAGGGTTCTAGGTTTTAGCCTCAATTGTTTTATCCATTTATAACCCTATAAACACAACCCTCAAAGCCAGATATTCTCTTATGAAGCGGAGTCTTTTCCTGCCATACCTTTTCCCCTGGGGAATTCAAGGGAAGCTCAGGTCTAGGCCTCTATTATAAATTAATGATTAAGTTAACTTAGCCGCAATTGTTTCAAAGATAAATAAACCTACAAATTTTACCATTAAAACAGACATTATCTTTTGAAAATGACAGAGTCCTTCACTGTCTCACCTTTGGTCTTAGTGTAAATCAAATGACAGGTGGGTTCTAGCACCATTCGTCATTTTACAATTCATTTAATATAAATTCAGCTCCAGATAATATTTCTGTAGAACGTTTTTACACTTGTCAGAATAAAGTTTCGTCATTATGGTGATGGATAGTGACTTCCAGACTGTTATCAGATTGGGGTTTCTGCCTTTGAGTTCTGAAATCGTTAGCTTTAATAGTAAATGCTGAAATACCAATGACCTTTACATATGCTATTGGAGATCTAGTTCCAAAACCATTTTTGTTTATCATATAAATTATGATAACCTAAACAAACCCCTACTATGTTTTGCCACACTCAGGAGGCGGAAAAGTCTTTTTTTTAGTACTAGATGGTGGCGGAAAAGTCTCATTATTTCATTATGACGGTATTTAGCTACTGCCATAATACTATCAGGTATGTCCTTCAGCGATAAAAGTGGCAAACTATCCCCGCTTCACTTTTAAATTTAAACACATCCTGGTGGCATTGTTAATACTGTTGCAGATCGTAATAATGAATTTTTTGCGCTGATTATTATATATTAAAAGACTTTTTGGGTATTTTGTATCTCTGCTATTCTTTCTTCTCCTCTAGGCAAGATTAAAGTAATTATTCTAGTGAACACCGGTTTATCTGAGATTTTATTAATCAAGATTAGCCAACTAGATTGAGTTACACTATTTACCTGCTGATATGGTTAGGGAAGGTGCCTCCTAGGGCATTCCCACACTGAAAGATCAAGGGGTTGACTGTCAAGTTGTACCACCTGGCTGACCACTTCCTATAGTCAAAAAATCTGCTGTACCCAACTATCTTAGGAGTGGTGTGGTGGATTAAATTTGATATCAGAAACAATTTGAAGGCCAATAATTTGACAATATTCTTTAAAGAGTAGAAAGAATTAGTAATCATTATTCATAGTAAACACTATGAGCAACTTTCCCAATTGGCCCAAAGTACATAAACTTAGTCTTGCGCCTCTGTTGAAGCCCAAACCATACTTTCCTTGATACCATTTTGGAAGGGTAGGAGTATTCATTTGATGCGGGTCTGCAAATGTCTTAATCAATAATTCTGATTTTGATTGTTATTTTAAACTCACATTTGACATGGTTCACATTTCAACCCTCAGTTTACCCTTTGACCTTTGCGGTAAAAGGAATCATTGGATGTTTTTGGTTACATAGCAATTTGCAAAAGGATATATCTTCCAGCTGACTCTCCAATATGCTCATTCCCCCCTTATGGAGAAAAAAGAACGGTATTCTAAGCCGCTGTGTAGATTATGGTAACTTGATCAAGTCCTCATATGTCTGAACTCAACACTTCAATTTTTTTATAATCTAGTTCAGATCCTCTTAATCCCATTTTATCCAAGCTTTAGATCAAAGGAAAAGGGTCCAATTAGTAAAAATGTTGCAAAATTGTAAAAACGATATACTGACCAAACATATACCCAAAAATATATAAATACTGCCAATCATTAAGAGATAAAGATTTGATTTTAATTTGCTTATGCTTATTATAATTTTACTTAGTATAAAAAAGAGGCTTAGGGAACTGAAGTGAAATTGCCCTCTTTCATACAAAAGAACAAAAGTAATACTAGTTAGTAGTAATTAGAGTGTTATCATTCACTGCTATTACTTTAATCCCATCAATGTATACTTTGGAGAATAATCCCCCCTACAGACCTCATTAACTCAACAACAAAAAGCGGTTCTTCCTGCCAGTTCTCTCTCCTAAGTTACATGTTGAATAAATAATTTCCAATGGAGATAACAAGAACATAACTAGTTTACCCCTTGCAAAGGTCTCTAGTGTTTCCCAATGAGTGAATTCTAATGGGGTCGTGAGCCCAAATCTATAAATTAAACTCTGTCCAATTTTGAGTTACCTTGGAAAATTTATTGCTGTTAGTAGATTCAAATTATTATCATATTCAATATTTTGACGTTTCTGAGACTTTTAATCAATTGCTATTAGGTATTATCATCCCTAGTGATTATGCTCACCAAAATTAAGGTTCTACCATTGCTTCTATTATGTGAAACCTTTAAAAGTTTCCTGTTTTACCAAGATTAGAAGTTGTTACTACTCAACCAAATATTTGGGTTTAAATGTACACACTGCGATCCATCATTTAATTAGAGACCAACGGATTCATCACCAAGAAAATACAATGAACTTTCTTATCACAAAAGCTGCATACCTCCTTTTTAGAGCTTATAACACTGCTATCATGGTAGTACAAAACAGTCTGCAATGCTGAACTAGATAATTTGTACAAAATTTTATTATCAAGAACCAGCTGGCCCAATTAGATGCTGGGGTCGCTAATCTTTTATGCAAGGAGGTACTTCAAAATTTGATGTATTACCGGTAGATTACCATTAAATTAGCCTCTACTACTTCAGACCTTTATAGGTAATCAGTTAAGCTCTGTATCATCCTGTTTTAGCTAGCATTTGGTAAATTGGAGTTCAACTTTCTATTTAAATTAATCAATTAGAAGCGTTAAATTAAAAAATTACATTTAGAAATATGCCTTATGAGCCCCAACTCACAAAAGGTCTTAGTGAGACCACAGGATTTATTGACCAATTGTCCTCAAATGGCTTACTAGACCAGACAGATCAACTAGATCACTTAGACTTTCAGACCAGCTGAGCCAATTGGACCTCTTAGATCATTGGGCTTCCTGGACCCACAATGCACATTCCCTCTTCATTTTAGGATAATCATTTATAATTAATAGATACCTTGGATCAGGAATTTGGTACTATTGCTTGAGGGTCTTGCCTATATTGGGATGGAGAGCCTGTCAATCTAAACCTTACCTAAATGCTCTGAATGAAGTATTGTATAATGCCTATCATTAATATGACTTCAAAGAAAGAGTTAAACTGCCAAAAACACAAATCAAAAATCTTAAAATCAACAAACTTAATTGAGTTACAATTACCTTTTTGAAAATTGATCATGAGGAAAAATGACAAGAACTACACTTTAAAAGACTCCAATAAATCAGTAATGGCTCAAGTCCATAATATATAAAACGATATTTATTACATGCATCAAAATATTGACTCAATATATCTTCCTAAGTCCTTCTCTAAATCAAACTGATCAGATATTCCTCAACACTATCTTGTGGGTGTACTTATCATACATTTGGTTTGATGATAATATGACTAAGCTTCCCAAAGACATATTTAGAACCATAGAAGGGGATTTTTGCTTCCTTTCTCTCTATATATGAAAATGCTATGGAGGGAAATTCAGATAAACAGAAGGTTATACACCAACTTTCTTGTATAAGCCAAATTACACAAGAAGTGAAGATACCTCAACTCTGACTATATACTACAAAGAAAGAGGTCAAAACATCTCACATTAAAGAATTTGGCATTGATTAGATCCTAGCTAATCAGAATAAAGAGTTCATAGATATTCAGTTCTGTCAATAAATCTCTAGCTAAAAATTTCTCTCCTCTTTTTTTGTATAACACAGATCTTAGTAACCAATAATTGACTAACCCACAATGGCACAATAACCTTCATACTTTCTGCAATAACATATAAACCTCAGCTCTAGTTAAACATAACTAATATAAAAATTTTGTTTTTTTTTCTTGATATTGAGGAAGTTATTGAGATTCCTGTGGCTCTTGTTATAGCTCCCTCTCCTTTGCCTAACCTTACTCACCCTTTAGCATGAGTAAGGAAGGCGATATAGAAAAATGGAACAAGCCATCTTGTACCTGCTGCAGCTGACTCAATTATATTTTAAACTTGGCTGGACTCAACTTAATGATGAAAAATCAGAGACGGTTCAGCATAGGGCGTGAGTCCCACTGTGCTGACGTTTCTGATGTTTTTTATCAATAATATTTATGTTGCTACATCAAAGTCATTTCTGCAGATGGTAATCCCAAAGAATCTAAAAAACCTTTTAGTGACAATAAACTTACTGCTTTGCCTTCTTATCCTGTGTCAAGATTCATTCCCCATCTATATTTTAATCCACTCAAAACTGGGGAATTACAGTAACCCATGTTGATACCTTGTAAATAAGGTTTGGTAATTACAATTGTTGACAAAGGTCTCTTATAAATATTTTCTCTTCATAGCTCATTGAAAAATAATTACATTATAATCTCAACATATCTTCGATTATGGTCTTTCTGGTACCACCTATTTTCTATTCATTGGAACATATTCATGGCTATTACTAACAAAACTTATATTAGAATTACCTATTCCTGATATAGTACTAAATAACATTAATTAAGATCTTATATTAGGAGCCCAGTTATTTATAAATCACTAAGCTAAATTTTTTTAAAATATTTCTAAATATCCCTGGTTATTAAATACATATAATCCTCTAGGAGCCAGCTCCTGAAAAAAGGTTATCAGCAAAAGTGGTACCTAGAACACTAAATCCACTTTTAAATTAGAATATTAAAATTTGGGTTAAAAGATTAAGCTCCACCTACAATTGTTGAGGCAGATAAAGGGATGTCCTTATATTCTCCAAAATAATTGAAGCTCTTCTCCAGTCCCAAGTGGTTATTGAAATTAAGATTCAAGTTATTACTCTTACCGACCATCTGGTCAGAATCTTGAGGCTTCTTAATGTATCCTTTTCTGAAGTCCTTCCATGTCCTAGACCTTTAGATCCTGCAAAATCAATGAGCATATACTTTTCTGGTAAGAAAATAGCTCGTTTGGCTGCGGTGATTTTGACATATTAGGCCGTTGCTTATGTACAAGTTTTCTGTGAGTCAAGTAACTGAAGTAAGGGGTATAGGAACCCTGAGTGAGTTTGGACTTGATGAGTTTTCACCATTGCTATTGTAATGGTCCATCTGAGAAACAGATTTAACTCTTAATCAAAAATCTACTTCTTAAGCATTAATGAAAAAACCTAATCTAATATATTATTCTCTTAGACCCCAAGAATATGGACATATGAAAAGAAATTAAACATAAGGTTAACACTGGATATTCCTCCCCTTTCTGCTCTCATCTTACAGATGTCAAAAATGGAAAAGGCGCAGGTTACCCTTAAATTAATTCAAGTGTTTAATTCAGGTTTGTTACAAACTTTCCTGAGTTTGTGGACTTTTGTACAATTATTGATAAAAAAGATGGCATTCATTGGATAGTTATAGAATACTAAAGTCTTAATTTATTACACAAAAGGACAGTTATTTCCTTACTTAGGATAAATGATTCTCAATGCTCATTGGATTTTTCCTAGTTCTTCTCTTCTAGAGATTTAGTAAGCGATTATGCCAAATCAACTTGTCAGTTATTGATAGGGCTAAATGTGCTCTCATCAAATGAATGAATAGTTGAGCCTACCCAGATGTCGCAGAGGTATGCAATGCCCCTGCCACCTTCCAGCAAGCTATGGTTAAATTACATTGTAGCTTTAAATCAACTTGCACACTAGTTTACTAAGATGTAACTGTTTTACAGCACCTTCACTACACACCTTGACCATCTTTGACAAGTTTCTAAACGTTAACTTAAAGCGCTTAAAGCTTAAACCATCAGATTGTATCTTTTTCCAATGTGAAATGTAATTCATAGGATATATGGTGACCCGCTAAGGTATGCTGCCAAATAATAATAAAGTATCTTCAATCCAGAAAAATGATAACATCTTCTAACTTATAAGATAATCCAGCCTTTTAGGAATAGTTGGATATTGTCAACAATAAAGTTCCCTTTTTTTAAAAATTGGCTGAGCCCTTAATTGAGCTTTTACATATATATGTATCCCTTTTGTTGGGACCTAATCAACAGAAATCCTTTTATTCTTTTAATTACAGCTCTAACTACTTTTCCAGTATTATTTTTCTCAGTTACAATCATTACTTTGTTCTTTTTACTGATGCAAGTGACTCTGAAAATGATGCCATACTTGCACTACTTGATTCTAATCTGGTTGATCTTCTAGTCGCACATTTTAGTAAAACCTATCTATTTCTGAAAGGAGATACTTGGTAACTGAACAGGAATGACTTTTCATACATTTATCTATTGATCATTTCCGCCACTTTCCTGTATGGTATACATTTTACTGTGGTTACTGAACATTTCTCTTTATGTTAGCTCCAACAAATTAGGGATTCAGTTGGTAGACTGGCTCTGATGGCCTTACATCTCCAAATTTTGACTTTTCTATTATTCATTGAGCAATAACAATCCACCAAAATGCCAATGGGATTTCCTGTCGACTAATTCTTCATATCATTGTTCTTAGGAAACTTAGTTCTTTGAAATTATTCAAAAATCCCATCTCTAGAACATGAACTATGGTACAATCAGAATCAGCTCTGATGAATGGTGTTAGGCATGAAGGTTGGTAATAAGACCTATATAAGAAATACCATTTTATCTTATATATATTAACCATCTGCTCGCATTAAAGTAATGATGGAGGCTCGCCTCAATCCTTGTCATGGATCGACCAAGTAAACTCATGAGGTTCTAAAAGCTAAAGATTTTTATAGAAAGTGGGTTAGATGGTTCATGATGTACTTAAACCTGTCTTTTTTGGAAAACTCAAAATAAATCTAGCACAAGATTAAATTAAAACCTACCCAGCCAGGATCCTCTTTTCGACAGTCAACATTTATATAATGTTGGGACATAAACAACAGATGTGTATGGACTTAAATATGTTATTATAATCATTGATTACTTGATTAAGTGTGTGAAGCTGTATCTGTGCCCTACCCAGAGCAAAGTTTTATTGCTTTATCTATATAAAAACAGACTAATGCCCACCATGGTTTCACTAGAATTCTGTTCTCTGATAATGGAACCAACTTTAAGTTTTAAATTTTTAAATTTATTGCGAGGAAGGCTGACCATGGGACAGACACTTCCATATTTGACCAGAAAGAAACGAAACTTAGAACAGGGAAGGCACCCCAGAGAAGCGATGCTATCTCTTGTTTCCAGCGGGAACGCCACTATGGGGAGGGGGAGGGAACGTGTGAGGAGGCCGTAGCCACAATTGAACACGTATGGAGGAAAGGGTCTGATTTGATGAACCAAATTGGGAACTAGGAGGAGACCAGCTGTCAGCGACGCGGTGGAAGGTATCCAAATAATCACGCCTGAAAGTTGTCCACCAAATGAGACCAGAAATTGTGGACAGCTTCTGGGAGGGTGGGGGTGGAGCCTGTGATGGCATTTAAGACAATCATGTGGATGGTCCACATGGAGATTGCAACCACCAGAGCACGGAGGGAGGGTGGAAGGGGGGAAGCCATTGATAAAGCAAACATATCTCTTGACAGACTGAAGGGATGTGTTTAATCCTGGCCAAGCAGACGTTGAACTTCGCGCCATATCACTATAGAGGTAGGACACTTCTCCATGCGGTGGAACAGCGTTCCATACTGGCCACACATGACGCAGGATGAGTGTAAAGTGTTAGAGCGCTCAGCTGTACGGTACACCTGCCTCAGGCAGCGCCACACATGGGAACAGATTTGAGGCTGCAGCAGAGGATGGTGTGCGTATTTCCAAATAGTCTTCTGAGTCTCAATGGAGTAAGGGATGTCCATCATGTCCAGGTAGTCCACCCTGGATAGGACATAGGGGCGTGTGGGGATCAAGCATTATGAATGGGTAACCCCTGTACCTTTTGTTTGTACTGAGGAGAGGGGTGGCCTCTCTGGGCTGTGTCCACTAATATGAATTCTCCACTCAGTGCTCCGCATGGAGAGGAGGATTCGTTTGTAGTTGGTTTTAGTTCCGTGAGGACTTGTGGCTGATGGGTGTGAAGCCAGGTATTTCATCAAGGAGTGAGGGTTCGCTGGATTGTTAAGGCCCAAAGCATGGGAGAAGTTGGAGTGGGCAACACGGGACCAGTGTTGGGAGGGGAGTGTAGGGGCAGTGACAGCTGCAATCCAGGTGCCCAGGATCTTGGCAGCATGAGCTTTGAAGTCAAGCAGGCCCATGCCACCATAATGATGAGGGCCAAACATGACCTCTAGCTGTACTGGTGGTGGGCGGCCTGACCAAAGCCATCCTTGCAGAAGGGCATACAAGGATTTGAAAAAGCTTGGGGAGAAGGGGATGGCGTGGGCTCTAAACCAGACTTTGGAGAGGAGCATAGAGTTGGCTAAAACAACCCTGACAGTAAGGGAAGTAGGGTGGGCTCTGAGGGAGAAGATGCGCTTCATCACGTTGTCTAGAATATGACTTTCCATTACTGCTGATGCGTACCTGCCTGCCTCCACCAACACGCCCAGATGGCGGACTGGCCCTATGGTAGGGCGTGGCACGAAGGGGAGCACTAGTGGGGCGGTGTGGTTGAGCTGGTAGGGCGAGCACATGTGCGAGCAGATGGGCCGGGCTGGGCACTGGTTGCTGGGGCCCAGCAGGTTTGATACCGACCAAGGAGGATGATTTAGGTTTTGGAAGCGTTCAGTGCAGCATTACTTACCCGGGAATACTCCTGGATGAGAGCTTCAAGTGCACGTGCATCTTTATTATTAGACACCCCAACCACACAGATGCCTGCAAACGCCATCATCTTGATTGGGGCTTGGCCTGGTACATGGACCCCAGTGAGTTGGGCATTCACGTTTTGAAGTAGTGGGTCAAGGCTGAAGTTGTATAAGAGTGGGCTAAGGGGGTCCCCTTGTCATAAGCCCCTTTGAGGGCGGACTACTTCTGTTAGGAAGCCAGGGCCATGTACTGCCATTGTTGCAGATTCCGTGAGCAGCATTACCCAGTTGATTAAGCGAGGGGGTAGGCGGAATTGATGGAGGCGGCCCTGAGGTATGACCAGTTTACTCTATCATAGGCCTTCTGTTGGTTTAAGAATACAAGTGCCCCAGAGGCTGTGGACTGGCATGCGTTAGCCAAAGAGTGCACGTTGTTCCAAATTGATCTTCTGGGTATGAAACCGAATTGTTCTGGGGAGATGGTGGCAGATGCTCCAATCCCTAAACGGTTTTTCATGATTTTAGTTAAATGATTTTGTATCCGTTTTAGTCAAAGAAATGGGGCGCCAGTTGGCTAAGTCTAGCTTGTCCCCTTTCTTAAAGAGTGTGACGGTGAAGGCCTCTTGCCCTCCTGGTAGGAGACGCGTTTCCAGAAGGCTCTGGTTAAGTGAGGCAAGCAGCAATGGGGATATATATTTGAAGTACTTTTTATAAATTTATATGGAATGCCATCTGGGCCTGGGCATTTCCTATTTGGTGCACCTCAGATGGCTGTCCATAGTTCATTCAGAGTAAACAAATTCATTATTTCTGGGTATCAGGAAATTGTGCAGATGTGGGTTTGGTTGAAATATTCTGCCACTTTGGCTGGCTGAATTGGATCAGATCGGTATAACTCAGAGTAGTACTTTTATATTTTGATTGCCACTTTGGCTGGCGTATCCGTGATGGAATCATCCAATCTTCGCACCTGTATGCAGGCCACACTCTAGAGTGGTGTAAATTTTTTTAAAAAAATATGCGGTGCATTTGTCGCCTTCTGTAATGTGTTTGGCCCTGTACTGAACACAAACCCAATGTTTGTGTTGCCTTTTGAGTGCGTTGAGGTGGGTGGCTGCTTCCGCCCACTTCTGGTCCCATGCAGGGCTGTAGCCTGTAGCTGGATGTTGGACTCCAGGTGTGCCAACTCTGCCAGAGCACATGAAATGATGGCCGATGTGGATTGTGAGCGTCGGGAGGAGAGGTGGCAGAAGGCGGATGGTATCCTCTTTGAAGATTGACCATTTGGAGATGGGGTCCGCGCAAAATGGTGTAACAAACTCTTTTGCCAAAGTTGCTGATTCCACCCAAGTGGAAAATCCTGGCGATGCAAGTTCAGGAGGGCGGATTTTGCACCAATTTGGGTCCTTAGCCACTGTGACAGGTAGGTGGTAGGTTATTGAGACCAGTCGGTGGTTAGAGAATTCAATTTTTGTTGTTTTGAAGTGAGAAATGTGGTGTTGGAATTTTGCTGGTGTAAGGATAAGGTCGATACAGGTCATGGACCTTAATTGGCCATTGTGGACGTGGGGGCGCATCATGTTTTTGAGCAGCGGGGCTTGTCATGGCAGTGCATCCATTAACCCAAGGGTGGTCTTTAGAACGCGAAATTCTACGTGACCCTGGGGCATGGGAGGAGGAAGGCCAATGGTCCGTGGGTGTGTTTAGCCAACAGTTCATGTTGCCAACTATGAAAGGGTCTGGGGGTAACGGGAGGGATTTGACCAATGAGAAAAATTCCTGATGCTCTCATGCACAGATTGGGGCATAGATGTTGATGATAGCATGCACCACGTCAGCGCATGAGAAAGTGACAACGAGGACTCATCCATTGAGGAAGGATTCCAACAATAAAAATCTGAAAAAATTGTTTTTTCCAAACTAGTACCCCACAGTGCTCTGACCAAAAGGATAGGGAAGGGAGGAGCATGGTTTTCCAAGCATCCATGGAACCTCGTGGACAGTGGGACTCCTGGATGGCCAGGATATCCATGGGTAAAATTTTTTTGTAAAAAACTCAGTTTCCTAGCCTGGGATGGCGAGGCCTTGAGTCTGGCAATATTCAACGTCCCTAAAGTGAAGGTTTCCCCCTTCGCACCTTAGGTGTGAGGGGGTGGGAACCTGGGCCCACTAGCCTCCTCTAGATCCCCTGGGCCTTCATGGCAACGCGGGTGTTTGCAGCAACGCTATCAGTAGTTTTGTTAATTTTAGCAGAAAGGTTCATGTTGGCTTTTGCCTTCGCTTTTTGTTTCCTCAACGTCGAACAGATTTTTTGCAGTGCGGATGAGTTCAGTACACCAACGATTGGGTCAAAAAAAATTTTAGGTAAGTTGGACCCCAAGCTGGTTTCAACTGGAGCTTGGTTGCGAAAGATTGGGTGAGATCGAGTCACCCATTGGATCCTCAGATTGGGTGGCCCAATTGGCATGGGCTTCCCAATCTGATTGGTTGAGGGATTTCTGAGTTGCTTCCGCTGTGAAGGTTTCAATGTCCTCCTGGCGTTGGGAGTGTGGGATAGCGGTGGTGACTTTGGCCGCTTCCTTGGCCGCGGCCCTGTGGGTCTGCTTGGCCTTCTTCCGCTCTTGCGGGGAAATAGGCTTTACCAGTAGGTAGCAGCCTTGTGCTCCCCACAGGAAAGCCTCTTTGGTGCTTGCGGTTGGTTTGTAGTGCGCCTCTCCGCTGGCCATGGCCACCGAGGGGTGTTCTTGGAATGTGATGCCCTCCTTAGTGGGGCATGCATGTGCCTTATGGTTAAACGCGTCACAGTGGGTGCAGATGGGGGCGCGCTGTCCATGGTTACCTGGAAAGGGTGGGTGGTATGCCCTTTAATATTGATATATGTAGAGTGCAGGATCTGGGTTAGATCCTTCGCAATCTCCTCAGTTGGGGTCAGAACTGTGATGGCTTTGCTGGTGCACAGGTGTGGCATCAGCATAAAGCGTTGCATTTTGAAAGATTGTATTTCGCCATATACGGTGAGACCATCTTTCAGGTGCTGCTCCAAAATGGCACGTTTTACCATAATAGGCAAAAAGTCAAACGTGGGGAAAATTTGGTTGGATTTTGTCCATCTAGTGCATTTTGTTTCAATGACCCGTTGCCCTTTGGAGAGGTTGATCACTATGCGCACTGCAGCAGCTTCATATGCTGCCTCCTTGTTTTTGAAACTGAGGTCCAGCCAACCACATGACATGGAGTGAGGTGCAATGTACACTGTGGTTGGGAAAAAGTGTGCACATCTCCACAAAATTTTTCCCATAAAGCTGTTTGTTGGATGTCCAGAAACACACATACTCTATATTCCATCAATGAGAGTGGTTGGGAGTGCGGCGTGTTGATGTACTGGTTGCATCGCGCTTGCCAAGTGAGAATTTCTGGGATATAGTGACCACCAGTTTTTTATTTTTTTCTATTCCGCCAGTTTCTCCGGGGCGTTTTCAAATGTTTGAGGCCATGGGCCTACCACCTGCTCCTCTTACCTTACTTGCCCAACTGCTCCCTGACATGGGTGCAGACTAATCTCCTCTGTGAGATTATCTAACTAGAATTAGACTTGAATTGAATAAGTTGCAAAAGTGATTGCAATGAGAGAGAAAAGTTTTTTTAACCAACTAGAAGTTCATTTATTGCGGGGAAGGCCGACCATGGGACGAACACTTCCGAATATGACTCAGACAAGACAAAACTTAGTACCAGGGGAGGCACCCCAGAGAAGCGATGCTATCTCTTGTTGCCAGCGGGAACGCCACTTATGGGAAGGGGGAGGGGACGTAGCCACTATTGAGCACGTGTGGAGGAAGGGGTCTGATTTGATGAACCAGACTGGGAACCAGGAGGAGACCAACTGTCGGCGACATGGTGGGAGATATCCAAACATCCACGCTTGAAAGTGATCCACCAAATGAGACCGGAATCTGTGGACAGCTTAAGGGAGGGTGGGGATGGATCCAGCGATGGCATCCAAGACAATCGTGTGGATAGTCCACATGGCGATTGCAACCACCAGAGCATGGTGGGAGGGTGGGAGGGGGAGGCCATTGATGAAGCAAACATATCTCTTGACAGACTGAAGGGATGTGTTTGATCCTGGCCTAGCAGACGTTGGACTTCGCGCCATATTACTTTAGAGGTGGGGCACTTCTCCAGGCGGTGAAACAGCGTTCCATACTGGCCACACACGACAAAGGATGAATGTAAAGCATTAGAGCGCTCAGCTGTACGATACACCCGCCTCAGGCGCGCCACACATGGGAGCGGACTTGAGGCTGCAACAGAGGATGGTGTGCGTATTTCCAGATAGTCTTTTGGGTCTCAGTGGAATAAGGGATGTCCATCATGTCCAGGTAGTCCACCCTGGATAGGACTTGGGGTCAAATGGGGATCACGCCATCATGGATGGGTAGCCCCTGTACCTCTTGTGTGAACTGAGGAGAGGGACGGCCTCTTCAGGTTGTATGTCCACTAATACAAATTCTCCACTCTGCGCTTCGCATGGAGAGTAGGATTCGTTTGTAGTGGGTTTTGGTCCCGTGAGGACCTGTGGCTGATGTGTGTGATGCGAGGTATTTCATCAGGGAGTGGGGGTTTGATGGATTGTTGAGGCCCAAGGCTCGGGAGAAGTTGGAGTGGGCCGCGCGGGACCAGTGTTGGGATGGGAGTGTAGGATCAGTGACGGCCGCAATCCAGGTGCCCAGGATCTTGGCGGCATGGGCTTTGAAGTCAAGTAGGCCCATGCCACCATGATGATGAGGGCCAAACATGACCTCTAGCCGTACTGGTGGAGGGCGGCCTGACCAAAGCCAACCTTGTAGCAAAGCATACAGGGATTTGAAGAAGCTTGGGGAGAAGGGGATGGCATGGGCTCCAAACCAGACTTTGGATAGGAGCATAGAGTTGGCAAGAACAACCCTGCCAGTGAGGGTAGTAGGTTGGGCTCTGAGAGAGGCGATTCGCTTCGTCACGTTGTCCAGTATATGGCACTCCATTACTGCTGACGCGTATCCACCTGCCTCCAACCACACGCCCAGATGGCGTACCGGTCCTATGGTAGGTCGTGGCACAAAGGGGAGCACCAGTGGAGCGGTGTGTTTTGAGTTAGT
Organism: Massospora cicadina; assembly: GCA_022478985.1. Taxonomy (NCBI): domain Eukaryota; kingdom Fungi; phylum Entomophthoromycota; class Entomophthoromycetes; order Entomophthorales; family Entomophthoraceae; genus Massospora; species Massospora cicadina. The sequence goes on along the minus strand of JAKSZP010016027.1, from coordinate 20,311 downwards.
AAGGCGTGGATGTGGGCGAGCAGATGGGCCGGGTTGGGAACTACTTGCTGGGGCCCAGCAGTTCTGAAACCGACCAAGGAGGATGATTTCAGTTTTGGAGGCGTTCAGTGCCGCGTTGCTTACCCGGGAATATTCCTGGATGAGGGCTTCAAGCGCGCGTGCATCTTTGTTATTAGACACCCCCACCACGCAATCATCTGCAAATGCCATCATCTTGACTGGGGTTTGGCCTGGCACATGAACCCCAATGAGTTGGGCATTCACATTTCGCAGTAGTGGGTCAAGGCTGAAGTTGTATAAGAGTGGGCTGAGGGGGTCCCCTTGTCGCAAGCCCCTTTGAGGACGGACTACTTCCGTTAGGAAACCTGGGCCGCGCACTGCCATTGTTGCAGATTCCTTGAGCAGCATCACCCAGTTAATGAAGCGGAGAGGTAGGCGAAATTGTTGGAGGCAGGCCCTAAGGTATTCCCAGTTTACTCTATCATAGGCCTTTTGTTGGTCCAAGAAAACAAGTGCCCCAGAGGCTGTGGACTGGCACACATTAGCCACAGAGTGCACGTTATCCCAAATCGACCTTCTGGGGATGAAACCAAATTGTTCTGGGGATATGGTGGCAGATGCTACAGTCCCTAAACGGTTAGCCATGATTTTGGTTAAAATTTTGGTGTCTGTGTTTGTTAGAGAAATGGGGTGCCAGTTGGCTAAGTCTAGCCTATCCCCTTTCTTGAAAAAGTGTGACTGTAAAGGCCTCATGTCCTCCTGGTAGGAGGCGCATTTCCAACAGGCTTTGGTTGAGTGAGGCTAGCAGCAATGGGGATATATATTTAAAATATTTTTATGTAGAACTCATATGGAATGCCATCTGGGCCTGGGCATTTTCAGTTTGGCGCACCGCGAATGGTATTCCATAATTCGTTTGGAGAAATTAAATTCATAATTTCCAGGTATCAGAAAATGGTGCGGATATGAGCTCGGTCAAGAAATTCCGTCATTTTGGCCAGCTGAATTGGTTTGGCTCTGTATAACTCGGAGTAATATCTTTGCGTTTTGATTGCCACTTTGGCCAGTGTGTCCACAATAGAATTATCTGATCTTCGCACCTGTGTGCAGGCCACGCTCTGGCGTGGTGCAAAATTTTTTGAAAAAGTATGCGGTGCACTTGTCGCCATTAGTGATGCGTGTGGCCCTGTATTGGACACAAACCCAATGTTTGTGTTGCCTTTCAAATGCGTTGAGGTGGGCGGCTGCCTCCGCCCACTTCTGGCCCCATGCAGGGCTATATCCTGAGGCTGGAATGTTGGACTCCAAGTGGTCCAATTCTGCCAGCGTGCGCAATATAACCGCTAATGTGGCTCATGAGCATCTGGATGATAGATGGCGATAGTGGCGGATGGTGTCTTCTTTGAAAGTTGCCCATGTGGAAATGGGGTCCACGCAAAATGGTGCAAAAAACGATTTTGCCAAAGTTGCCTCTTCCACCCACATGTAAAATCCTAATGACGTGAGCTCTGGGGGCATATTTTGCACCAATGTGGGGCCTTTGCAACTGTGATGGGTAAATGGTATGTTATCGAGACCAGTCAGTGGTTGGAGAATTCTATTTTTGTTGTTTTGAAGTGGGAGATGTGGGGTTGGAATTTCGCCGGTGCTAGAATAAGGTCGATGCAGGTCATGGACCTTAATTGGCCATTGTGGACGTGGGGACACATCATGTTTTCGAGCAGTGGGGCATGTTGTGGCAGCGCGTCCATTAACCTAAGGATGGCTTTTAGAACGCGTAGTTCTACGTGACCCTGTGGGGCGTGGGGTGAGGGCGGCCACCTGTCCGTTGGTGAGGTTAGCCAACAGTTCATGTCGCCAATTAGGAAAGAATTGGGGGGTAGCAGGAGGGATTTGACCGATGAGAAAAATTCCTGATGCTCATGTGCACCGTTTGGGGCGTAAATGTTGATGATTGTGTGTGCAACATCAGCCCATGAGAAGGTGACAACGAGCACTCGGCCATTTAGGAATGTTTCTGAAGATGTAAATTTAAAAATTGTTTTTCCAAATTAGCACCCCACAGTGCTTTGACCAAAAGGATAGGGATGGTAGGAGCATTGTTTTCCAAGCTTCCTCAGAACCTCGTGGACAGTGGGACTCCTGGATGGCCAGGATATCCACGGGTAAATTGTTTTGTAAAAAACTCAGTTTCCTAGCCTGGGATGGGGAGGCCTTGAGTCCGGCGATATTCAGCGTCCCTATAGTGAAGGTTTCCCCCATCGCACCTTAGGTGTGAGGGGGTGGCCCCCAGGCCCACCAGCCTCTTCCAGGTCCCCACAGGCTTTCACAGCAGCGCGGGTATTAGCAGCAACGCTATTGGGGTTTTTGTTAATTTTTGTGGAAAGAGTCGCATTGGCTTTGGCCTTCACTTTTTGTTTTCCCAACGTTGGACGAATTTTTTGCGGTGCGGATAAGTTTGGTGCACCGGCAAGTGGGGCAAAAAAAAAGTTTTTGGTTGGGATAGGTCCCAAGTCAGTTTTGACCGGGGCTTGGGTGCAGCGATTGGGTGAGATCAAATCTCCCATTGGATCCTCGGATTGAGTGGCCCGTTTGGCATGGGCCTCCCAATATGATTGGGTGATGGATTCCCAAGTTGCTTCTGCTGTGAAGGTCTCCATGTCCTCCTGGCGTTGTGAGTGTGGGATGGTGGTGGTGGCCTTGCTGCTTCCTTGGCCGCAGTCCTACGGGCCTGCTTGGCCTTCTTCTGCTCCTGTGGGGAGATGGGCTTTACCAGTAGCAGCCTTGTGCTCCACATGGGAAAGCCTCCTTGGTGCTTGCGGTTGGTTTGTAGTGCGCCTCTCCGCTGGCCATGGCCGCTGAGGGGTGCTCTTGGAATGTGACGCCCTCTTTGATGGGGCATGCATGCGCCTTATGGCTGAATGCGTCACAGTGGGTGCAAATGGGGGGCGCACTGTCCACGGTTACCCAGAATGGGTGGGTGGTGTGCCCTGCGATGTCAATAAAGGTGGAGTGTGGGATCTGGGTTAGGTCCTTCACAATCTCCTTGGTTGGGGTCAGAACTGCGATGGCTTTGCTGGTGCACACGTGTGGCATCAGCGTGAAACGTTGCATTTTGAAAGATTGTATTTCGCCATATATGGCGAGACCATCTTTCAGGTGTTGCTCCAAAATGTCATGTTTTACCATAGTAGGCAAAAAGTCAAACGTGAGGAAAATTTGGTTTGATTTTATCCATCTGGTGCGTTTAGTTTCGATGACCTATTGCCCTTCAGGGAGGTCGACCACTATGTGCACCGCTGCAGCCTCATCTGCTGCTATTTTGCTTTTGAAACCTAGGTCCAGCCAACCGCGTGACATGGAGTGAGGTGCAACGTACACCACGGTTGGGAAAATTTTGTGTACATCTTCACAAAATATTTCCCCACAGGGCCATTTTTTGGATGTCCAGATACACACGGACTCCAAATTCCACCGATGAAAGTGGCTGGGAATGTGGCGTGTTGATGTACTGGTTGCATTGTGCTTGCCACATGAGTATCTCCGGGGAAATTGTGACCGCCAGTTTATTTAGATTTTTTTCTATTCCGCCAGATTCTTCGTGGCGTTTTCAAATGTTAGAGGCCGCGGGCCTTCCGCCTGCTTTTCTTGCCTTGCTTTCCCAACTGCTCCCAGACATGGGCGCAGACTAATCCCCTCTATGAGATTATCAAACTAGATTTAGTCTTGAATTGAATGGGTTGCAAAAGTGATTACAACGAGAAAGAAAAGTTTTAATCAACTAGAAGTTAATTGTTCTAAAATTAAATTTTATTATGAATCAAACAACTCTTTACAACTTATTTCCACTCATTTAAAATAGTACTGTAGAGATAGCTAATGGCACTTTAATTTCTACAATACACAAATTAGTGGCATTGGATACCAGCCATTGGAATAACAACCTCTTCAGTGCACTTCTTGCTTATTTTGTTAGCCATCATTGGTCCATTAAAATGTTACTTTATAGTGTCTAATAATGAAGAGATCCTCCTTTGCCTTCTAAGCTTTATCCAATAAAAGAGTTGGCTACTCCAGAAAATGTGGAACTTAAGTTGAGGTGCTTCATAATGAAATTATATGACTTCAATTCATGGCTGTTAAATAAATCTGACGAACCATATACAAGAAGGGTCATAAGGCTAATTCCAAACATCCTGCACTACCAAAGTATTCCTAGGTGATTTAGTCTTATTTTATCACTGTCCTGGGGACTAGTATCACAAGTTGGAAGATAACTGTTTGGTGTCCTTTTAAATAATTTATTTCTTTAGACCATGATATTCAATTACTTTCGCTTAATCAGCACCAGGGTAAATTGGACACACAGCCATCTTCTTAGGACTTATGTTTCTACACGGCAAAATCTTGAGGGAGTGTTGTCAGAATTTAAACTTCAAACCCTTTTTATTAGTATGTTATATCTTTTTCATTTCAAATTAACCCAATTAAGGTTGAAAAGAAGAAGTGGTCAATCAATATAATATAGCTAAATTGGGAAAACAGTTCTGACCAAATTCAATTTTTCTGAAAAAATAAAAATATTATAAATGATAAGTAATAATTAGCTTCTTATTCTACTAATGCTTACTATTATTTTACTAAAGATAAAAAGTTTTTTGGGGCGTCAAAGTACCATCTCTTCTCTTCAGACAAAACTTTCTATTGAATAATGGTTAATAGCGATTAAATGTAATCACCCCATACTATCTCAGAAATCTCATAAAGGTGAATTCAGAGAAAATTCCCCTATAGACCTTATCAATCTTACACTATATCCAATATGCATCCCATTTCAATGGATGCTTAAATTTCCTTTTATGTGGAGAAAGGCAAGGTCTTTTCCAAATTAAATTTTTTACGCCCTTAACCACATACATGATAAAGAAGCAGGAAGAGCGTACTTCATTCCTTACCAGGAAAATGATTTTACAATATGGTGTCATGCATCTTGGTCTCAAGGATGCACCTGCAATTTTACAATGTTGTATTGATGTGGCATTAGGAGAGTTTTTAGGTGTATGTGCTGTATTTATATGGATAGCACTCTGATTTTCTTCTCAGTATTAGAATCTCATGAGATCTACTTGGGGCAAGTGGTTAAACATAAAGGAGCGGCAAACCAGATGCTGAAAACATCAAGCTTAAATTTTTTAGTCTCAGTTCACCTCTCTTGGCAACATTGTGCTTGACAAAGGTCATATGATCACTCCAGACAAAGAGAAGGCAAAATCTGTCTGGCTTATATAAACCAATTAAAAATTAAGAAGTTTTTTTTGGGAATATTCACCTTCCTTTAGAAGGTTAATCTGTACTTTTCAGAAATTGCTGCACCCTTTTACAAGGCCAGTAGAGCTAAATATCTTCAGTGGTTGTCTACACTAGAGGTCGCATTTCAAGCTGTAACATGCACTTCACTCTATAACTAAGTTCTTCACCACATGGACTGAAGAGCTTGAGTTTATGTGGCAAACGATGCTTCCAAATTTGTTATTGCTGCTCTTTTATAATTGGGCAAAGATGATCCTGAGTATTCAGCAGGATATGTTTTTGCTAAGTGTTTTTACCTGGGTTATGTTACGCTGTTCATGGCAAGACACTATTAGCGGTTTGGAAGCGCTAACTTATTGGCGCCACCATCTATTTGATTTCTCCAGGTCATTCCACGTTTGTACTGACCATATTGCTTTGCTATACTACCTAGACCCTCATGTCCTGAACCACTGAAAACCCGCTGGCATGAGACACCTGCACAATTTTTGTCCTCTTATGTTTCCACAAAAGGTAAGGAGAATGGTTTAGCAGATGCTCTGGGCTATAATCCTACACTAGCTTCTGATCCTAATTGTGTGAAGCTGCACAATCCCACCTCATAATTCATCCAGGTAAGGTTCCATATAAGCAAACCTCTAGTGTCACTTGCATTCTAATTCTTTCTTCCCTAGTGAGTCTATAAGATCATGGTAATTTCAGAAAAGACGCTCTTGATCAATATTTATCTGGTTGATTTCCTTAATATTTTCCAAATGCAATTTTAATAGAAGGCTATAATGATTAGGCACCAAAATTGATGATATGGTATGATTTCATTGACGTTTATTGATTAGCTCAGGGCCCCTCGCTTAGAGATAATTAAGAAACACTATGATGGTATAACGTAGGGAGCCCTAGGAAGGCGAAAAGCCTGAAACCTATCCGCTGCACATACAAGTATAAGATTTCCACACAGGTTGCTCAGTATACAAAGAAGTGCCTTGTTATAACATTATGAAATTAATTATCAGCCCCTCGCTACCTTGTTGGTACCATTACTGAAGTAGAGGACTCAAGACTTCCCTCTCAGTTGACTTATTGTGTAACCACCCCTCTCTGACAGGTATGATGCTATCATGGTGGTGGCGGACTGATCTACTAAGCTTACCAATTTAATACTATGTCACACTAACTGCGGCACAGACAGCTGAGTTATCTGTCTTCCATGTTTCTACGCCCATGGCGTACCTCAGGAGTTTATTAGCGACATGAACTTCTGTTCACATCCATACTTTTGGAAAGAGTTGTGCAATCTCGTTAGACTTGTCTATGCAATTTGACTTCCTCTCACCACAATAAGATGGGCAGACAGTTTGAGTGAACCATTCGTTTAGAAAAATTCTTGCAGTGTAACATGGCAGCTGAGAAATACAGAATGGGCCTCACACCCTCCTTATTCACAAATCAGCTACAACAACGCCAGCATTATTCTATTGAGGTTTTCCCTTCTTCGCAAATTTTGGCTCTAACACTGTATTTTACATGGCACCTGATTGTGGGTCCAAGATGAAAACTGTGGTGTAATTTACAAATTTAATCTGTGTTATATTTTATGCAGGGGCTTCACATTTAAGTGCACAGGTTTTTAACACACAAAGATTCAACTTATTGTTTGAGGATACTAACCTTGGAAAAAACACAGATTAGAAACCTAATTGGATTAGAAATTTATCACTATAAGTAAGGAGCACACCATAGTATATACTACTGCCAGTGGCTCAGAGGTTTACTAGACAAACCTTCATTGTAGGCTAGATCCAATTACGTTAGAAAAATCCCCTCCAGTTGATAATCCTCCCCAGTTATGCTCTTCTCATTTCTGTAATTCCTAATGGTGAAATTTCCATCTAACAATCAGAACTTAAGTATGGGAAAATAAAGGCGTGACTAAAACTTAGGTTAAAGGAATAATTGTTTTGGCTCAGGGTATCTCCATAATAGTAGTTATATGCTTATTTCAATTGAGACACTGGCAGATGGTCGTAATAAATCTAGATACCCTATTACTAATTATTTTATGCTGGAGCGTGACAAGGTAAAATATTAATATCAAGATAGTATAAAGAGTGATATGACAACTGAGGCCACAGGTTTTGGTGATTGGTAGACTTAGGAAGTGAGAATTGCACTGGGAGGAAATTAAGGATTTAAAATTATTGTAGTACTAGTGAATGACAGCCCTGGCGGATTCAAAAAAAGTAATTTAATATAACTTAGGAAACTATTTAATGTCATGGGCTAGAAGGCAATATAAATCTACAAGTAATTGAACCCTCTATCTTATTAATAGCCCAAAAAAACAAAAGTAAAAACAGATTATTGTTAAAACCAGGTACAACAATTACCTTTACTTGACCAAACATCAGGAACAACAATGAGTGGGGGTCCAAAACATCATTGAGATCTAGCGACCAATAGGCCAGAAAGATGGTGATGATCCTTTAGGAACTAAACACGCACCCAGCTAATAAGGTGCCCTTAAAAAGTTTTCAGAATATAGACATCTGCAGATGTCTTCTTGAAGATCTTAAAGGACCTTTCTATATGTGCTTATTTAAATGTACATCCAAACTCATGATAATTTGATATAAAATTATACTTCTACAACAAGATGTGGTTTTTTGCCAGTTGTGATATTGCATTACTAGGCATTTACATTCTGAACCAGAACATTAGAATAAGGTGCACTTTGTAGCTGTATTTATGTTTACATCTGAGTATCTAAAGATTTTTTGGGAGACATGTTTTCTTGATGAACCAATGATTACAAAATTAAGTAAGCGCTGTTTGCTATCCATAATTTAAGGCAAACGGGGAGTGCCCTGAGGCCAAGAGTTACAAGAGATTATAAGCAAAAACAGCGGAAGTCAAGAAAAGGTTCCAGCAGGATGCCTTCTCCATGTTATCTCTTGTAGAATACCAACAGAAGTATCATTAACGCGTTCCATTGTGCTGTTGGTCTCAGGGTGATAGGGCATAGAAAAGACCCTGTGTATACATATTAAGTGTAGAAATTTAGAATCTTGCGCTCAATCACTCTCAATAATAAGCACCAATTGTAACCCTCTGGGATGCTCGCCTAGGCTCCTATCTTTACTGCACAAGTATTAATAAATGCATTGATTATTATTCTTATTTGTATTGACAAATCTGGTAGTAATAGTATGATGATTATTACTTAAGTTGGTTTTCTGAAAATCCACGTTGAGTAAAAAGTCTAACGCTAAGGTGGTGCACGCCCTTATTCTCTTTAAGGCACTTCTGAATTGGAAGGGAACTCTTCCCTTTTCTCTTCTTCCTCTGGTAGGGAAATCTTCATTATTCTCTTCTCACAGTGCCTGGTCAAGATTTTGATACCAACTACTTTAGAAAAAGGATATCCTATCTTTAAACTCTTATCTTAAGAGCCACTATTAACTTTAGGCAGTATTAGCTGAAATACTTAAGCTGGTTGCACAAGTTTGGAGCCACTGAGCAACAGATATATTGTATGAAGATCGCTGATCCTTGGTAAATAATAGTAAAGAAAAAATAAGAAGCTATCTCTTTGATGGATACCACTTTAATATATAAAAGTAGCGGATCACTTCCCATTAAGCCTTTTTCTATATATTTTTCTCCAATCCTACACTCCTCTCTTACTACCAAAAAACCTCCCTCCTTTCCACTTTCCTGCTCATCTCTTAATCCCCAGTATTCTCAGTCATTTTCACTCTTCAGCTTAGTTCATTTCTAATTAACTACAATTTTAGGGTTTTGCCACATCATTGGGCTCTGCGGAATTCACTCTATCATCCAAAATATTACTTCCTATATTGACCCACTTTGAGTTGTCATAATTCATTAATAAAATCTCAAGATACACTTCAACTAATAAAATATGGTCAGCCAAACTATATATATGGCTTATCCCCAGTTATACCAATTTCTTGACATTACCCTCTAATAGATGATAAGTCCCTTATTGTTTATAAAGCTGCAGGAACTTGGCGTGTGCTTGGTTGATAATCTGACCACCTACAGGTTCCTTAATGGTGTAGCATCAATACCTGTCTTCTCAATTATCTCAAACAAACTAGCCCATATGTTTATAAGCTTATTTTCCTTCCAAATCCATATTGGTTGTTGTTGGAAGTTCGCTTTCCTGCTGACATTGGGCTCTGCTGATTGGCAGGCAAGCAGTATGAAGACTGGTTGACCCTTGCCATTTTGCTTTAGGCGTTGGGGCCAGCAGCACCAGCTGACCCTTGGTGTGTCACCCGCGCCATTTGAAGATCCCCCAGCCTAACCCCCAACCAACAAGAAAAAACAAAACTTAAAATAAAGTGAAATAAGGTACAGAAAAATCTTTATTGAAAGGGAAGCGTTAGGTATTGTGGGATCCACTGATGGATGACACAATTATCTTAAAAAAATGAGAAATTTACTTTTTAACAAAAGTAATGGATATCACTTTGTTAGAGTTTTTTATGTTTTTTATTGTTTAGGCAAGGCAAAACCAAAAAAAGGTCCTTTTATCAATACTAGTTTTTCCCATTTAAACTAGTTCATATTTTAAGACCATCAATATTTGAGGCAAAAGAATACAAAGCTCTTTCCTCCAAATTGGGGAATATAGGTTTTAGCCTATCAGATCAAAGATAAAATTTTTTTGAGGCAAAACCAACCATTTGGTAACAGTTTGATGTATTGTATCCAATCACCTTCAAGTAAAATCTTTTCACCTCAGCGGTGGTCTGACTCATGTGGTAATAATTGGTTAATCCTTACCCTATCATTTTCGAGTATAATCGTCATACCTCAGGAGGGTTCAGATCCAAGTGGTAATGATTTGTTTATTTGCACCCAATCATCGATGGGTAAAATCTTTTCACCTCGCGGAGGTTCAGATCCATGCGATACTGAACACCTCAGATTTGGCCGAGAAGTTGGAGTAATCCTATTACTAGTTTTTATTTTTTTAAGCTGATTTTGATTATAATCCTTATTTCTCTGATAGTTGAGATTTCACCAAGAACCCACTAGGGTCTTTTCGCCTTTGGTACTCATATCATTAATGACTACAATATTACTCAAAGTTTTGGTAGGTGTTGGGCCAATCATGGTAGCTGATTCAGGAGCACTCATACCTCCAAAATTTTTTCTCCTAGGTTGAGAAAGTGAATGTCTGACATTGCCCCCCTCAAGAATGTTGGGAGGGGTGTAGGGTCGTAGGAAGTGGCCATGTACCCAGTTTATGATAATTCCGGTGGCCTGAGACTTTATAGGAAACCATTTCCTCTATTATATGTGATGGTGAATGGCCCCTCCCAGATTAATCCAGGTTTGCCACTTTGAGGAGTGATGCAATTATGGTAATATAAAACCCTATCTAACTCTTGGAATGAAGGTAGGGGATCCCAAAGCTCATTGGCAGCTTGGCCTTCTTTAGTGACCATTTTGGCTAAGTTGGTCATAGCTTCCAATTGAAGCTGAATGATGCAGTTAGCTAACCTTTGCATGGCTTTCTCAGGTTCCTCTCCTCTAGAGAAGACATCCTTAGCTAACAGAGCAGGTATTCCCAGTTCCCTGCCATATAATACTCAGAAAGGGGACATTTTCAGAATTCGGTGATAGCTAATTCTGTAAGCCATAAGCGCGCTTGGGAGATAATGATCCCAATAAAGGGGATCAGACGTAGCCATTTTCCATAAAATAGAAACCAGAGTACCATTTGCTCACTCCACTGTTCCATTGGTTGATGGGTTATATGGAGCAGAGAACAGTTGCTGGGCTCCCATGGAAGTAGCCAGGATTTTAACTACTCTAGAGGTAAAATTTCCCATTGTCGCAGAGTAATACTTGAGGGCACCTATGTCGCATGAAAATATTTTGGTGGAGAAAGGAAGCAGTGGCCTTAGAAGTTTGGGCTGGCAACGCCACAGCTTCAACCCACTTCATGAAGTGGTCAATGCCTACCAAAATATACCTGTTTCCTCCTGTGGTTTGAGGAAGCGGCCCTACTACGTCCAAGCTTATTGTATGAAATGGCTGTTGCGGGGTAGTTGGCTGATATTAATATCTAGTCTTTAATTGAGACTGCTTCTTACATGTAAGGCAAGCATCCAAGACTTCGATGATGGCTTCCATGATTCCTTCCCAGAAGTACTGATCCTTTATCCACTCATAGGTTTTCTTTGCTCCTCCATGGCTTAAAGTTGAATGAGCTTCTAGGATGACAGGTACACATTCTGAGGGTCATAGGTAAGGCAACCACTTCGCCCCCACTTGCTTGTACAACTTCCCGCTATCCACTTTAGTGTTATGGGAGTGCCAGGCCAACATCCTCTGTACAGGCTCATCCTCATCTTCCCAGTCATTTGGGGTCATTAGAAGATCATACAGCCGCTCTGCTTCACTGTTATCTAGGTGGAGGATGGGCAGCCAAGTTAACCTATCAACATTCATGTGGCAGGTTCTAGCGCGGTGTTCAATCTTCATATCATAATGCTGGAGCTTTAGGGCCAGCGAGCTAAGCGCCCTGTAGGGTCCTTCATATTTTTCAACCATTTTAAAGATGCATGGTCCGTGATCACAGTGAAAGAGGTCACATACAAGAAAGGGCAGTAATGCTTCACTGCAAGTAGAACGGCGAGACATTCTTTCTTGGTAACACTATAGTTGCGTTCTGCCTTTGATAGCATTTTGCTAAAATATGAGACAGGATGATCTACCCCTTTTTCATCTAATTGGGCTAGGATGGCCCCGACGGCGTAATCTGAAGCGTCTGTAAACAAGATGAATGGTTTTCCATAATTGGGATGCCTTAGGATAGGCTGTTTTTGCAGCAGCAGCTTTATTGTTTCAAATGCAGCCTTCTGTTCAGTGCCTCATTGAAAAGGGATATTCTTTTTTAATAAGCGAACAAGGGGCTCGCTGTTTTGGGCAAACTTAGGGATGAACTGATGATAGTACCCCATCATTCTTAAAAATACCTGTATATCCTGTAGGTTTTTGGGTGGTGTCATTCTGGCAATCGCTTCCACCTTATCTTGTATGAATTGACTACCCTCTCGAGAAATGGTATGTCCAAGGAAATTTAATTTCTTTTGGAAAAAAGTACACTTTGAAGGTTTTAATTTGATAGTTGAGCGTCATAAGCGTTGGAATACCTCCTTTAAATGATCAAGGTGTTTGTTAAAGGTCTTTGAGAATACGGTAATGTTGTCAAGGTAGATGATAACGCAGGTTAACTTGAGATCTTGCAAAATATGATCCATTGCATGCTGGAAAGAAGCAGGTGCATTGCACAACCCTTGAGATAATCGCGTGGGTTGGAAAAGACCTTCAATGCATATCAGTGCGCATTTCTCTTGGTCTTGAGGAGATAGATCCATTTGCCAATAACCACTGGCCAAGTCCATGGCAGAGAAAAAGTTTGAGCCTGAAAGCTGGGCCAGGGCATCGTCAATGCTTGGGATAGGATAGCTATCCTTTTTCATAAGATTATTAACCTGCGGTAATCCATGACTACCCAATGACCTCCACTTTTTTCTTACTTAGCAAAAGGGGGAGGACCAAGGGCTTTGTGAAGGAACTAACAACCCCGCATCTAACAACTGCGTGAGTTCCTTCCTCATTTGTTGCTCCTCCACCTTTAACTTGCGATAAGGTTTTGACCTAATGGGATGGGCATCACCCACATCGATGGAGTGACACCAGCCCTTCATGTGGCCATAATCATTGTCTGACTTCGAGAATATATCACTATACTTACCCAGAAGAGTTTGCACTTTCTCCAACTCATCTGAGGTCAGCTCATCCGAAATATGGACGTTCAGCAAGGTACATACCAGGTTATCTGTGGGCAGGCCTAAATCTGCCATAGAGCCAATAGAGAGGATTTGTTCAACTTCCTCCACAGGGAGTAAAAACCCTCAGCCCACCTCCTGGTGTTTTCTTACAATTGTGTCCTTTTTGGTGAGGTTTCCCAACAGTAGAGTAATAGGCCTCTGATAGGCTGGGTCTAAAACGCCAAGCAATACCTGAGGCTCAAAAGGGCTAACTCCATCAATGCTTAAGAGGTGTAATAAGCAGTGGCGTGGGATTTGGAGTGTGATTTTCGTGTCAATCATTCGTTGTTCACCAGACTTAATCAAGACTTCATCTGAAGCATAGAAAGAGATACCATCCCTAACATCCACTGAATCAAACAATTTCTTAGTATTGCGCCCAGAAGTAACATAATGTAAAGACAATGTGGAAGAGGGGTATTCAACCAAGCAGGTGTAGTCATTCTTGACGGGTTCTTTGTTGGTTAAGATTAATAAAACTTCGTAGTTCATTAAAGATAGGAACTCTTGCTTCAGGTTAATAATGCCGTCATATTCAATCATAAATTGAGTACCTATGAGCATATCATAGGAGTTATTATCTAAGGCCACAGCGGGGGCCAATAGGATAAGCTTTGCAACGCGTATGAGAAGGGAAGAGTAAGCGCCAAGAGCGCGGGTGTTGTTTGGGCCCGCAGTTCCAAATTCCTTGATACAATCCAAGTCAAGCATCAATTTAATCTTTTTCATCAGCCGAGATGAAATTACATTTACTGGAGAACCTGTATCCAGGATAGCCATTACCTGGACTTTGTGAACAACTACTTCAACCTTAGTAAATGTGCTTCCAAAGTTGGCTGACAACGCTAAAACCTCCTTGAGATGAAAAGTGGAGGTTCATTTGCGTGCGGTCTCAGGGTGAGTCTCCATAATAGACTGCATGGTATGCCTTCGCTGTAAAGGGTGAATTAGACTTGATAGGAGTTGATCAGCATTGCTGGCTGTGTCAATAGTTTCCATACAACCTATAACCTGGCTGAGGTAAGTTTCCTCAGGTATGGTGGTTTCGTCTGCTCCTTTGGTGTTTAAGCAATCAGGGACCTCCACTTCCACAGGAGCTCCCAATAAGTAGTACCCAGCATCATCGTAACCCCCCTCAGAGTCGGCCTCTGAGGTATTCTCAACCATGGGCAAGGTTGTAACTGAATTGGGGGATATACCCTTAGGGCACGCACTTGTTGGCTGAGTAGAAAGAGAACCCTCAGTAGGGATCTCTGCTTTATGTTGTGCTGAAGCTGCAGATGTTGCAGAGAGGATAGGCCTAGTTAGCCTTACTCCCAATGGTTCAATAGACCGTTGCTCTAGCTTTTTTAGACAGGAGAAAAAGCTAGCTAGTTGCTTCTCGAGAGCAACTAATTGGGATTCAGGAGAGCTGCTCACATATGCAGCCTCCATTACTTTTGTTGATACTTTATTGAAGTATTCAGGGGGATCAACCCCTGTAGTGAGAACCAGTTTGTGGGATCCACCAATGGATGCCACAATTATTTTATTAAAATGAGAAATTTACTTTTTAAAAAAAGTAATGGATATCGCTTTGTTAGAGTTTTTTATGTTTTTTAATGTTTAGGCAAGGCAAAACCAAAAAAGGTCCTTTTCTTGATACTAGTTTTTCCCATTTAAACTAGTTCAGATTTCAAGACCATCGATATTTGAGGCAAAAGAATACAAAGCTCAGTCCTCCAAATTATGGAATATAGGTTTTTGGCCTATCAAATCAAAGGATAAAATTTTTTTGAGGCAAAACTGACCCATGTGGTAATGATTGGTTAATCCTTACCCTATCATAATTGAGTAGAATCTTTTCACCTCAGGAGGGTTCAGATCTGAGTGGTAATGATTTGTTCATTTGCACCCAATCATCGATGGGTAAAATATTTTCACCTCGCAGAGGATTAGATCCATGCAATTCTGAACACCTCAGATTTGGCCAAGAAGTCCGAGTAATCCTATTATTAGTTTTTACCTTTTTAAGCCAATTTTGATTATAATCCTTATTTCTTTAATAGTTGGGATTCCATTGAGAATCCACTAGGGTCTTTCGCCTTTGGTACTTATATCATTAATGACTACAATATTACGCAAAGTTTTTGCAGGTGATGGGCCAATCATGGTAGCCAATTCAGGAGCACTCATACCTCCAACATTCTTTCTCCTTGGTCAAGAAAGTGAATGTCTGACAGGTATTTATATGAACAATGGGCTACTGCTCCCATCACTAACCTATGGGTACATCACTGGATCTTCAGGACAACCACTCTCTCTTCCTACCACTGCACTTCTCTCTTCCCTAGTATCAACCCTCTCACTCCATCCTTCCTGATGTCCAAATATTTGCTTGCCTTATCATCAGCCTTAAGTCGCTGGTGAGACATATATTTATTTGATATAAGTTTTATTAATTAAATTCACCTTAGTAATTATGTGCCAGAAACATCTTTGGTTTTTTGGTAACTTAAGATATCTCAGCTTCTTGCCAATGACACGTTTTGACTCTTCATGATCAAAATATTTGGGGGAAAGCCATTCTCAGGCATTATTCAGTTTTTATAGGAGATGCTGGAAACAACTTTGGCCCCCTCAAGTTCAGAATCTTCTGCTTCCGCCAGCATAATATAAAAATACAATTTTTGATCATCCTTTACTACTACTCGCCAGTGATCCATATTCTAATTTGGCGCATTGATTTTCCCTAACCAATCCTAACATCTTGCAACTCAGCGGAATACTTGATTTGGCTCAACCCAATTGGGGAGCAACTACCTAGAATTTGCTTACAACACCACAAAATTAGTCAATGAGCCATTCTGCTGGGATTGGCCATTTTATCCCAAATAATTATAAATCATTGCAGAAATCAATCTGGTTAAAGTTCTGACATTTCCCCCACTTAATCAGATGTTATACCTCCTACTTCCAGCATTGACATGTGGGGCGAGAGACGAGGGCTTGCCCCTCCCAGCCACAAACAATTTCTGGAACCTAACCACCAGGTTTGAGTCACACCAATGTGCTCTTCCTTTCCCTCAGCAGAACTGGAAGCTCATATCTGCCACCTCCTCACCAACTTGTCAGCTACTCCAGCATTAACCAGAAGAACCTCCTGTAGTGAGCACCACTGTTGGAAAATTACCATTTCTGGTGACAATGGGCTCTTCTGGTTGGTAGGCAACCAGTATGGAGACTGGCTGACCCTTGCTATTTAGCCATAGGTGATGGGGCCAGCAGCGCCTGCTGACACCTTGGCGTTTCACCTGTGTCTTCCAGGGATCCCTCAGCCTAAACCCCAACCAACAAGAATAAAAATAAGCTTATAATAAAAGGAGATTAGGAAAAAGGAAATCTTTATTAAAAGGGAAGTCCAGTATTTATATGTACTTTGGGCTTTTGCACCCCTCGCTGACCTATCAGCTCATCACTGGATCTTCCAGCCAACCACTCTCTCTCTAACGCTGCACTTCTCACTTCCCTGTTGTTGACTCTCTCAAAATTTTCCCAATGTCTTAATATAAGTTTGGATTATCCTCAGCCTAGAGTTGCTGGTGAGCCTAAAATAAATTAGTTAATATATAAATATTAAATTGTATTTGACTTATAAATTATGCGCCAGAAACATCTTTGGCCGCTTGGTATACTCATAATGTTTTGGCTTCTCACCAAAAAACACGCTTCAAATCTCCTATTCAATTATTTGAGAATCGCTTTTTCAGGAAATATTTAGTTATTATATGAGATGCTGGAAACAACTTTAGCCCCCTCAAACTCAGAAACTTCAGCTTCTACCAGCATATATAAATAATACGATTGGATCATTCTTGGCCACTAGCCACCAGTGATCCATATAGTAATTTTTAGCCAGTGATTGGCCCTGACCAAACCTAATTCCCAATCTCAGCGGAATACCTTGATTTTGCTCAACCCAATTGGGGAGCAACTTCCTAGCAATTACTTACAACACAAAAAAATTAATCAATGCGACATTCTGCTGGGAATAACATTTTTATCCCAAATAATGATAAATCATTGCAGAAATCAATCTGGTTCAAAGTTACGAGATTTACCCCCACTTAACCAGATGTTATACCTCCTACTTCCAGAATTGGCATGTGGGGCGGGAGATGAGGGCTTACCCTCCCAGTTACCAACAATTTCTGGAACCTAACCACCAGGTTTGAGTCACATCAATGTGCTCTTCCCTCCTCAGCTGAACAAGCAGCTCATACCTGACACCTCACCAACCTGACAACTACTCCAACACAAACCAGAAGAACCCCCTATAGTAAAAATCACTTTTGGAAAATTAACTTTTCCGGTGTCAGTGGGCTCTGCTGGTCAGCAGGCCAACCAGTATGAATACTGGATGACCCTTGCCATTTTGCCTTAGGCGATGGGGCCAGCAGCACCAGCTGACCCCTTGGCGTGTCACCTGTAACATTCAGGGATCCCTCAGTCTAAACCCCAACCAACAAGAATAAACATAAATTTATGATAAAAGGAGATTAGGCAAAAAAGATCTTTATTGAAAGGGAAGCACTAGGTATTTATATGTACAATAGGCTACTGCACCCCTCGCCAACTAATAGCTCATTGCTGGATCTTCCAGCAAACCTCTCTCTCACTAACGCTGCACTTCTCTCTTCCCTGGTATCAACCCTCTCACCCCATCCTTCCTGATGTCCAAATATTAGTCTTTAGTCCTCAGCATTCAGTTGCTGGTGATCCACAAGATTATTAAATGTATATCAATATTGAATTTGTATTTGACTTAGTAATTATATGCTGGAAACATCTTCAACCATTTGTACACTCGAAATAACTTGGCTTCTTGCCAACAATAAATTTCAACTCTCCTAATTGATTATTTTGGAATTGCCTTTCTCAGGAAATATTCATTTACTATATGAGATGCTGGAAAACTCTTGGCCGCCTCAATTTTAAAATCTTTGCCTTCCGCCAGTATATTAAATAATACAATTGGATCATCCTCAGTTACTAGTCACCGGTGATCCATACAATAATCTGGGCCATTGATTGGCCCTGACCAATCCTAACATCCCAACTTGGTTGATTACTTGATTTGGCTCAAAAAAAATTGGAGAGCTACTTAGCAATTGCTTACAACACCACAAAATTTAATCTATGAGTCACTGCGCTGGGATTGGCCATTTCATCACATATAATACAAATCATTAGAGGAATCTATCTAGTTAAAATTCTGACAGTTGTGGAACAAGACATGATCTCCTACGACAAACTTTATGAGTCCAGTACGTCTACATTAGTCAGCCACCTGATCACAAATCTTCTTAGTTAAACTAGTAGAATAAGCTTTAATCTGAAGCTTTATCAGCATGTCCATTATGTTGGTCAGATAGCTCTGTGGCTCTACTCCGCCAGTATCCTCCACACAGGAATAAAACAATGCCAGCAAACCAAATGTCTTCCATAAAAGTAATTGGAAGGGACTTTTCCCCGTTAACAAAATGATAGCTAAAATTATAAGTAAAGATAGCGCAGGTAGGAGGGTAATCCATTCAGTGAGCGAATAATTTACAAGCTTATGGATAAAGTTCACCAAAGTTCCGTTGATCCATTCAACCATCCCATTGGATTTAGGGTAGTATGGGGTAGTTGAGACCCTGCAGATTGCCATTAATTCATTAAGCTTAGGAAGGACATTCGATGTGAAATTTGTTTTTAACCCTTGAGAATAAACTTCAGAAAGCCATGTCGCTGTATGACACACTCCATAATGAACTTAGCAGCGGTGACAGCCCCTAGATTTCTTATCTCTCTTGCTTTCTCCCACCTTGTCAAGTGATCCATCTCTACTGTTATATACTTAGAGTGGTTTGCTTCAGACGTCAGAGGCCCCACCACATCAAGAGAAATAGTATGCCAAGAAAAACGAGGCTTACCCGCTGAATGGTTGTTTTCTTGTGGAAAGGCTTCTCCACTTGTCACTGGTGACAACAAAAAATTGTCTCAAGCACGTTGTAGTACATGCTTTTTCCAATTGTAATGTGGTTGCAAAAACTCCAACGTTTTCCGCAACCCTCCTTGACCTACCGCCTTGTGTGCATCCAAAATAATTGCTGACCTAGCAGAAGGCTTTAGGAAACTCAGCATCAATTCTCCAATATTTTTTATATAGTTCCCCATTGCGCAAGAAGGTGTCTCGTCTAAGCCCATCTAGCGTTTTGATCAGGTGTGGCGACTCATCATGGTTTATGCCAGTAATTATCTTCTCATACATTATGTCCACCAAAGCCGCCATAATGGTAACTATAAGTAATTGTGAGAGACAGTCCGCGTTCAGATGTTTAGCCGTCGGCCAGTGTACTATCTTGAAGTTATAAGCTTGGAGCTTCAGTGACCATTGTGTAAGCCACCCTTCAGATTCTTAAAGATTCTGCAACCAGTACAAGGATGCATGATTCGTTACAACTTTAAAGTTCACTCCATGGAGGTATATCTGAGACTGTTTATATGCATATATCACCGCTAAGCTTTCACGCTCAGTCATGGAGTAATTATGTTCATGGCTATTAAAGCTTTGGCTACAAAACATGACGGGGTGCTACACACCGTCATCACCCTTGGAATAATACTTCTTCTACAGCGTTTTGAGAAGCGTCCATTTGCATAATAAATTCTTTTTAAAATTAGGGTATTGCAAAACTGGCGCAAAAACTAACTCAGTTAACAAGACATCAAAAGCATTTTAACATCGTTCAGTACAATCAAGGGTGGCGTTCTTCTTCATTAACTCAAAGAGCGGTGGCCCAATACAACTGAAAAAGGAATGAACCGCTAATTGTAACCAACCATCCCATAACTCCTGGATAGCCCGCGTATTACCAGGCAAGTCATCTTTTGTATAGCTTTCACCTTCGTCAGCTGAAGTTTAAGCCCTTTCAAGTCTACCATAAACTGAGGTATTCCAAATGCTCCTTAAAATGACAATTTACGGCTTGATTAATGTGCTAGCTTTGGCATGTCATTAGAACGCTTGTCTTATTAGTCTAAATGCTCCATGAACGTTCAGGAGAACACATTGATATTGTCAAGGTAAAATAGAATGCAGG